>OX451346.1:47251366-47327544 GCA_949629155.1 Myopa testacea | reverse complement strand
GTTGAGGATGTTGATGGTGTTAATTGCTGTGCGGAAATAAGAAAATTGCATGTCAAGGATTTTCTTTTTCAAGGTAGAAGATGACATTAAGCACTTTAAATGGACACATTAAGAGTTTCATTCTACTCACTTTTGAATTCCTACCGTATCTCTTTTATATGTGTCCTGTATTTATCTGTACCTTAATCTTTAAGGTTCAAAGTTTTCTCTAAGATGTATAGACAATCTTTAAAAGACGTTATACTGTGGTAGCCCCAGAAATATCCGACCTTCTGCTTTACATTATCTTTACAATTTTAGATAAAGATACAGGTGCATAAGGACACATAGAAAAGATATAAAAGATGATATACAATGGCGGTCCCAGAATCCCTCGACGTTTAATCTCGATATTGAAATTGAATAGATTAGAATAGTACTCAGATTATCGACTACTTCGGGCACTATCCTTATTTTGTATTTAAAAAAAAAATCTATTAAGGTTGTACAGTTTTCCCAAACTTCCAAGAAACGTTCACCACTATCACTGTGCTCAGATTTTCTCAATTTGCTCTGATTTATTTCTCTGATTTGTTTCTTTATTCCGCTTCTGCTCTTTTTTATCCACTTGAATAAAATATCAACATTTTTGAACGAATTCAACTCCCATCGATGACGACTGCTCGAAGGACCACTTCAGAATCACGTCTTCATTCTCATTGTTTCATTGCTTCACTGCTTTTCTTTACGCTTATTTTGCTCCTGGTTGCGCGGAACAATGAAATCAGAAAACTCCATGGAATTTTCAACCAAAGTAAAGTAAACTAAACATTATTTTTGTTTCTTTATTCTCCTCCATTTAATGGTTTTCGGTTCCCATTTCGTTTATGTCCTTCATTCTCTTATCTTGAAATTTTACTTACTATAAACCAGTATTGATTTTAAGTAAAAATCTCTCTATTTCTCTGTCTCCCTCTTGTTCACTCCAGTCTTTTTTATAGTTATTATTTCTGGTTTTGGTGTCCAAAGGAGTACATTTAAGTGGTTTTTGATTAAATCAATTTAACTGATTAACTTATTAAGTTTTAAAATCTAAGTACTCTTTATTAGTCTGCTTGTAGTTTTCGTCAATAGTCTTTAGAAGGTAAGATGGTTTTTCAACTGGCCTGGATACTCGTGGACTCAGACATTTCTTCCTTTGTTCTAAATTGAAATACATACAAGAAAATTATAATTTTTCTGCGAAAATCCTGCATATGCACTGAAAACAAACAAAATTTGCGAAACAAAATAAAATGGAATGACTTCAAAGTTTCCACAAAATGTTTCTTGAATGCTATCACACTCACTCTTTCATCCATCCGCCCTGCTTTCGTCTCTCTTCTACTTTTCAATATAAACAACTGCCGCGCACTTTTGCCGAAACAAATATTAGTTCCAAAACTTTTGCAAAATTTCAAGTCCTCGTGGCTTTTGTATTCATTCCGCCATCTGTTGGTTGGATTTTTAAGTTCAAAGCAGTCAACGACAGCTGCTGAAGGATTGACTTGAATGACTAACGGATTGGCTGACTCATGGACGGACAGTGCTATGTACTTATATTCAAACGCAGTTTGTGTTGAGATTCGCAACCTAAGAGAACTTCCAACAGAAAGCGAAACTTGAGTTTTTGTGAGAATAACCGCCCAGAATGTACTCATGATATGAGCACCCGTTGAATATTTCAAGATTTATGCAAATTTTGGGTACTCTAATTTTAATGAATTTTTTTATATAACATATAAAATGCTTCTTTATATAAAATTACTATGGAATTACTACAATAGCACACTGAATTCACTGAATGATTCATGGAAGAAAGGGCGTGGTTGCCCACATCGACATGACATAAATTCCCAAAAAAAAACCCAATTTAAAGTCCCCCATGAGCCTCATGCACCACTTTAGCGCACATCCTTCGAAAAGTTCTCAGTCGAAGGATTTAAGCCACGAGATTGTATGGTATTTCAGCTTCGACCAAGTCGAAGGTAATCTTTTTGGTTTATTTTTATTCATATTTCTTGTTGAAAATTTCTTGCATATTTTTGAAGTTAAATAAGTCAAACCTCTTTTTTATTTCAACATTTCCTTTCCTTGCTCTGTATAGAATATTTTCTGAAATAAGGTTTCTAACAAGTTTTGTTATTATACATACACTTAACTTTCGCAAAATGTAATTTTTCTTCTATTTCTCTACAACACTATTTGTGTATTTTAAATCTTAATTTCGTTTCTTATTATTTTGCTTGCGATTTGTGTTCTCTTGAGGACTCTTGCTGAACTATTTGAGAATTAAGTGGTGCTCGTGTGAAAGAGATGTGAGGTCAACTGTATTCACCCTGTCGCTCATACAGTGAGCTAAGTGATTGTTATTCGTCCTCTTGTACCATTTCTTTCTTCTCTTCTCCTCTCTTTTTTGTGTCTTTCTCCAGTTGTTTTGCTTTTACTGCTGAACAAATGTTTTCGAATTCAACATAATAATGTTCACTTCAACTTTTATAATTTGTTGGACTAGAACATCCTTTTTAAGGAATATTAGAATAGTTATTTTATTTTATTTTGTCTTGTTTTAGTTTGTTAAGTAATGCTTTAACTCTTGCTGATGACTGCAGTCAAGGTCTAAACATTGTCATTAGTCTGGTTGAAATTGTAAGTGATCACTTTCTGGTATTCAAAGATTGGCCTTTTATAGATTCACTGGAATGTAGGTATTAGTTATACCTCATAATGTGTATTTAGTCTATATATAGTACATCATTAACTAATTGTTGGAACTGAATCGTGAACTTCTTTCAGCATTCATCCAATGCATCCTAATGATTTACCACAAGAGTTTCATCAGATGCGTTCCAGTCTTTCACAAACCGCAGTTCAGTACACCTCGAATTCCATTTCAGTAATTCATCTGATTTCTGTCCTTCATCTATAAAGATGTCCCTTTCCTTCGTGCATTAGTAGAAATATGAGAATGTTGAATTGTTTAAAAATTTCACGAAATTCTCTTTTACAAATTGAACAATTCTAATGATTCTTATGAACGAATTTATCTACACATTATTTTGGTGTATTTAATGTCATTTCATATTTCTGATTCATATTTCTATAAAAAGCTCTCATATCTTAAGATTTGCTTGTTTGCTCAATTGCGAGGAAAATATTTCAACGTTTCAATGTTTGACTTTTACTCCGCTTTGTGTCATTTGGAGACACAGAGACAGATTTTTCCTCTTCAAGCATCCTCAATGATAGTTTGTCATAACATCAGGAACCGTAACAGGAACAGAAGTAACGTCAACATCATCATTGTGGAAGACATCATACTAAAGCTTAGGAACTTCCTTATAGTGATAGTGATCATCCTGAAGATGATCATCATCTTTTAACATTTCTGTGGAGCGATTCAGACCCGGGTGAGCTCAGGATGAGCTCTCTTCCCCTGTCAGCTCGATGGGTGGATTGTTGGTGTTGTTGTTAGTTGCGCATCAGTTGAAATTTTTAGGACGTGACATGAGTCAAATTCTGACAACAGAGCATAAAGACAAATGTAAATATATGAACAAAGACTAAAAACAAGTGAGAACACGAGAACATTTTTATGAAATTCTGTCTCCATTCTCTTTCATATACATACATACATATGCATATATTGTATATTCCAATATAATTCTTGCTTATTGAAAACAGCTTCCTTCCTTGATACTCTTTTCCACCTGCTAAATAGTGTTTATCTTATTATATGTATGTACGCCAGAGATGTCAGAATTGGATTGATTTTATACTACAGAGTTTTCTATAATGCTCGTATTTTATACGAGCCGTATTATACGTATTTTATATATAATTTTATATATATACCCTATATATAATACCAGCCTATTAGAGTTACTCTAGTACGTCGCTAATTGAACTCTGGAGTTGATCCGATCTTCAGTACTTTAAGCTTGTCACAGTGCTCTGTAATTCAGTACTTAAAACATTTCAGTGCTTGTAGAATTGTGAGTATAATTCAATATTTTCTGTACTTTGACTTTAATGCTGCACGCTTCAATCATTTTTAGTGAAAAACTATTCAGGATTAAAGAGAAGGCAGAAGCGGAAACTATATTCTCTAAGTTTTTAGTTGTTATCTTTGCGTTAGCTTACATGTTGTTATTTTTCGCTCTCTCTATCGCTCTCTATCTCTCTCTGTATCTCTCTCTCTCTCTCTCTCTCTCTCTCTCTCTCTCTCTCTCTCTCTCTCTCTCTCTCTCTCTCTCTCTCTCTGTATTCTCTCTCCCATTGCTTCTCTCGTTGTAAGTTTTCTGATTTTTCTTAGGATTTATATTTGTTTATGGATTTCATATTTGTGCAAATTTTATTTATTTTATGGTTTTATCCTTTTTATATTCCTCGTCATTTTTCAAGGATCGGCTTCCAAGCGGAAGAAATTCAAACGAGACATTCATCCATACATATAAGCAAGCACAAAAAAGAGAAAGAAAGATAAAGATAAATAGAAAGGGAAAGAGAGGGAAAGACCTTCACAAGTTCAGCTTTACACATTTTATCGTTTTCTCTGCTCTGCTTTGGATCTGTGTCTGTGTTATTATTTTCTATTTTTTTCAATCTGTTTGGTTTTGAAATAAATTTTGCACACAACCAATCTTTTGAGGCTGGAGGCTAGTTACACGGAGCGATAAGCAGGATGTGTTTGCTTAGTTAAGCTTCCTGATTTCTGCAATCGAAAGTGTTATCATATCTGAAGTCGGTCGTTATGAGATTTTTCGATTTCAAACTTAAATAAATAAATTTTTGTACCGACACTTAAAATTATATTGATTGCATTTATTTAGATTCAGTCAGAATTTTAAGTAATGTTGAATCTTCTCTTCTTGTGCGATAGGATGGATTTATATATATTTTAAATATTATTCATGAATTTTCTTAATCTTAAAGTATTAGTTTTTATATAATTACGTACAAAATACTAGAATATTTTAAATATAATCACATTACAGTTGCTAGCTTCGTCAACTCCTTCTCGTATTCTGTATTCCTCGATGGCACAAAGGTTCATTTTAGGACATTTGTTAAATTATTGATTAAATAAAAAATGATAAAATAACGATTAAACATGTGTTATTTTAATTTATGTTTAGTATAAGTTTAATTTGTGTGCTGTTTTTTTAAACACAGCGAAAGCTTCGCTATCGTTATTAAATGAAATGTTCAACCTAATAAAGCTGTCAAAACAGACCAGCAATTGAAACACAGAACCGCAAAACAATTCGGGTGGATTTCTAACAAAAACCAGCTGACCTCAACTCAAATGGCTAAAACACAAACAAATAAAGAGGCCGAAACACATGTGCTCACACACACCCACAGAAACACATACACACACAACACAAAGACGACTCGAGGACCATAAAACCGCCGTTCTGAGGAGCCGTTTGTATACAGGCTTGTAATTCGGAGTACAATAAAATTGAAGTGTGAAGTTGTTCTGAATGGAAAAGCTTGTGAACGTAAAAGTGCACTATTTGACTGTAATAAGTAACTGTTAAAAGATTTATATTTTTACCACTTAAAATTCATAAGACTTTCATTCACATTTATGTATTTATTACATTTAATTTTAATGATTTTGATGGTTATATTTAATGTGCAACTATTTACTTGTGTATATGGTTTTATTTTGTATGACAATGGAAAATGGTTATTGTATCTAGTAGAGTCCCAATGGTTTAAAGCGGGCTATGTCCTGTTCGCTTTCACTGTCCACTTACGGACTTCAGAGCTTTGCTCTCGGTGATACGGTCGAAACACGTAAATAAAGTGTTACACTTTTGAGCCCAACACTACGAAGACCGACATCGGAATCATCAGTGACAACAACAACAACAAATATTCCAACACCAACATAAGCCAGCCTTCGTAACAACATTCTTCTGCATGCGCGCCTAAAAATTCAATTTGATTTTCAATTGCAGACTATGCATGTAAAATGGCGGCGCAGAATTGCTCGTAGTTGTCGATATTGGACAAAATCGTCACCGTGTCATGCACCCCAAGCTTTCCCTTCCACCCACTGCCCCTTTTCACCGTCATTCGTCCAACTCGTACAACTTCAATTTAATTTTCTGTAGGTTGCTTTTCTGTTACATGCTATTGTTAGTGTTCGAGAACACTTCCAACATACCTTCCGTGGCAACAGTTTCGAGGCCGAACACATCATATTTCCAAATTTTTATTTCCGGTCTCGGTCTTTAACTCTTCAGGTTCCGTGCTTTTGCTTCTACGTTGTCCTCAATACGGAAACGAGTGGAAGCGAGTACTTTAAAAGTCGAGAACGTCGTACTACCAGATCCCTTCCTCTTCTTTGAGTGTTTCCAATTTCAAATTTTGTAACGCTTTGGCAGCTTGAAAGTAGACCCAAGCTCCCCTTAGTTTAAAGGCAGCTGGGGATCGTGCTTTCATTCGATTTTGATCTGGTTTTCGTGGTTGTGTCCATACCATATCAATGAGACTCTATCTTGAGAAACAACAACAAAGTAGGACACTGATAAAAATCAACTTCAATACATAACCTTATTTTAAGTAGGAGCTTATATACTCTTCGAACTTATATACTCGGATCTACTCCAGACCTGTGAGTATATCACTTAATCATTATGTAGCTCGATCTTAAAGAAATTCTATTTATTCTTTCATTTTTGGCAGCTAAATTTTTCTATCCTATAAAATACGAAAAAGAAAAACCAATATACAATTCTCAGGTTTATTCATGGATATTTGTTTAAAATTCCTAACAAATTTTTCTGTAAAGAAACTATAAGTAAATAAAATAATGCTTCACTAGAAAATTGAACCTACTTTTTTCAGTGCTGTTTAGTGTTGATGATTTTTGTTTGGATTTTTAGAGGATTGTAATTTTCTCAACAATGGTTGTTGTGGCGAGCAGAATCGTCGTCATCTTCGAACTTGTAAGTTTGAAATGTAATCGGAAACTCTACACGTGATCTGTAAAGTAAACATGTTCGACTCATGATTCTCGGGAACTTAAATATTTGACACATATTTATCATATATGTATATTGCATATGTCTCTCGAATTACGTAAATGAAATGCATCGAAATAAAGATAGCGTGACACAGAAATGAAATACGAAAGCGAAAAATTAGGGCACAATTCATTCAGTTTTAATTTTATACGTAAAGCCTAAAAACACCCGTTTATGACTGTCATCTGGTGGGGCAGGAAGGGGAAGGAACAATAATTAAAACTAATGGCAAACATATGTCAAGAATTCCTAATCGGACAGTTTGTCCACAGCACGTAATATCGATAATAGCGAATGCAGTTAAAGTCAGTTGTTTCTGATAAACAATAAAATAGAAATAGCGTTTAAATAAAATGCGATTTTCGATCATTCGATTCCTGCTAATAACCTGCTAATAACTACAAGTAGATATCTTCTATGCAATTAAGATCCGGTGAAAGCGATAACATATCCAGCAGATTGTCTCCCCTTTAGCAAGTGTTTCTCATCAAACAGCTTGGCTTCGGGGTCATTCAAAGGGTCAACATGGAGCCTCAAGCTTCTGTGGGAATGTTAAATAAACACAAGTGTTTCAGACGCATCGATGCAAGCGCAGAGTGTGTCTGAGTGCGTTCAGGCGTGCTTTTATGCGTGCGTGTGAACTGCATTTAATGTAAGCAACAGATACAAACACCCGATGGCTCTTGTGTGTGTGTGTGCCTGCGTTTGTTATTCAGTTGCTTATCGGAGGCTAATTAGTGGGCGTCAAAAATCAATGACCTCAAAAAATTCATAACAGCCGCCGTTCGAAGTGATAAAACAAAAAGCAGTAACATGTGATGAATACTCGTAGATGCAATATTTGACTTAAATTGATTGTTGCCGTTCGAATAATTCTACTAAAAGCAGAGAGAGACGGAGAGAAAGAGAGAGAAATACAGTTTGTGAGAACTCGATTCATAACTGTAAAATTGAACACGATTCTCTGTGGCGGACAAATACTAATTATTATGTTTTTGATACAACTCAGTACCCCGTCTCTTTTGCCTCCTTGATTTTTATTGTATGGCATCCGTGTTTTAATTAAATCTCATTTTGTCACGTTTCTTCGACTGTTTGTTTGTTTGCTCAAATTTCAATATCACACTGATTCTTGTTTTGTTTATTTATTCGTGTTATTTTCGCTTATTTTTTGCTTCACCATGAAATTCACCATCACCCATCACACTAAACTTCCAGCTAAATATTGATTACATCTGTTGTCCAAAAGATATGATTGCCAAGTGTTGCCAACGCATGTTGGACGGTACAATGCTGCCTTCCAATCAACAGTCCAAACTATCTTAAATTAGAAGACTAAAATTAAAACTGTAAACAAGAATCACTTTTGTAACCCATTTAATTTGCAAATTAAACAATTGTTTCTAATGTTTGCAATGCTTTATTTGAATGAAAATTTAAATCAGTAGTCATAATTTTTTAAATCTTTATTAAAATATGAAGCGAGGTCCCTCGATCCTTTCACTATATAGTCTATATAAGACTTTCTTTGTATAACATGGCTACGAACAAAAATTAAATCCATATGATCATCAATGAGTAGGCGTGGCCCATCCAATTTCATTTAAAATTTTAATCTTTAAAGTAAAAATATGATCCTTAAACTTACTGAAAAGGTCCCTTCATAAAATTAAAAACAAATCAGAAGAAAAATAGAAAAGAAGTGGAAAATCATACTTCATCTACAATACATCAATACATCATATGTTCTTCCCTCCTCAAACTGAATTGAAGCCGCTCCTGGCTGGTCTTCTCTCATAAGGAAGGAAGTCCTTTGAAGACCTGTGATGCCATGAAAACAAAGGTTAAGTGCACCATGGATGAACTCTGTCGCACTTCCTGTTAATGTGTGCGTTCATCTGAGATGAGTTCGTTGCTGTTCGTTGTGAGGCTGCTGAAATGTCAACTGAGCCAAAGGATGTCTTGAAACATGTACGCAAACAATGCACACAAATCCTTAAGGTTGAAAGAGGGATTTGAAGGTTTTTCAAAGGCAGGTCTGTAACATTCTCAAACTGACATGACACGCACGCATCATCGGGTATGAGTATTGTTGCCACATGACATCAAATATTTAAGAATTTGTGCATATATGCAGTTAAAAATTTCTGCCTCTTGTGCTTCTTTGGGGTTGAATGGATAAACTGCAGAATATAGAAATGCATCGCTATAAAAAAACTTAGAGCAAAAAAATTGAAACTTTCTGATATTTAATTGGTTTTTTCTTATGTTTCGACATTCCGCTTAGAATTCATAATAATTCGCTTTAATTTTTTCTTATTTTATTTTAGGAATGGGAAATGCATTCTTTCATATACTATTTTCATTTATTCTGTTGTTCTCCTTTAGAGTAGTTTTTGCCTTTAAATCAATGTCGATGGCAACTCTGTAGTTACCAAGCTGCACCGCAACACTTCCTACTTTAGCATCTCGTACATGCTAAACACACAAAATGTAGGAGTCGAAGCTAAATAACAACAACAACAACAACAAAAAACTTCTTCATAAGCCTCCCAAGTAGTTGGAATACTCGCGCAGCTTTAAAGTAAATCCAAGTGTTGCCAGACTCTGTTGCATAGAATCTAAAATAAAAAAAGTAAGTGTCATCATGTTTTTGTGAGCAACACTTCCAATAAGAACATGATGATAATAATGAGGTGGTTGATGATGATTATTATCATTGCGATAGTCAGATGATGTCATAATACATCATGATTCTTTTGTTGTTGCAGAGAGAACTGTGTCAGCTGTCAATCGATTTATAAATATAGTTTTTGTATTTCTCATTTTCATTGTCCTTGTTGTTGTTGTTGTTACCTTTGTTTCTTCAGTGCATTGACTGTAAATAAAAAGAAAAACAAAACCCAATGCATTATTTTTACCTCCTCCGTCCGCTTTTCAGTTGGTAGATAAACCAGCATCAGTTGAGTGAGTGGGTGGCATCGTGTTGGCTTCAGGAATCAATAGGAAGCAAGAAGTACCAGTATCAGCTCTTAACTTGTTCTAAATTAAATTGCACCATTTTGCTGCATGCTGAAACGAGCTCTCGGAGAATAAAGTGAGCCGCGGGGGGGGAGGGGAGTGGAGTGAATCAAGTGATCCGTAGCGCAGCGGCACCTACAATCAAGAATCGGATAAATGAATTTAGCTCCATTTTTCGTTTCATTATAATCATGATGTTCTGACTGCTGCTTCGTAAGGATTCAGGCATCATCATGCAAAAATATTGTTCTCTGTGCTCTGTGTTCTTTATCCTCTTTCGGCATCCTGATTTTTCTATGCCAGGATATACAGGTTTTTTTAAAGTTTCATACTCTTTACTCAAGAGGTTCCCCTCCTCCTCCTCTTTGGTGCACTTGAACACATCTTTGTATTGAAGTTAATTAGAGCGGAGATTGAACAAGAAATGGATTGTACTTGAGACCCAGAAATTTAATTGAAATCTATTGCAATACAAATCAAATATTAGAAAGATTAGTGAGAGATAAATTAGAAGATTAGTAAGTGCGAATTTCATTTTCGTTTTCGAAAGAAAAAAATATTTTTCTCAAAACAAAAATCAAACCCACTAAGAATCAAAATCAAAATTTGCTCGTCCCGTTAAAAGGGTTAAATGAATGGCACTCTCACTCAATCGGATTCTATTCCACCTGAATTTCAGTGCAGGTTTTGAAAATTAAATTTTATTTTCTACGTCGATACTATCTCACATGATATTGCCTGGTTATTGTACTCTTTCTATACTTATAGCAGATAGATATATTCATATAAATATTTCTAAATATGTATATATTATATATTAGGTAGATATTTAAACAGTTATTTTGTCTTTAGGCCAAATAAGCACACCTGGAAACTGTCACAGAGACATAAGACAATCATAAATTATATAAATGCTTAGCAACAGTTGTTCGTTCCAATACTATTTGATATCTATGTATATGCCCCTTCCCCCCCCCCCTCCCACCTCCCCACCTCCCACTTCAGCAAACTGAAATTCATAGCCTGTGTTTTGGATTTCATTAAATATGGAAAATATTTGTTGTTTTTGTTCTTGTCGTTGCTCTTTCTGTACGCTTACTTTATTCCAGCTTCAGCAATTGATTCATAAATTTTAAACCATTTGTTATTCCATTTGAGACTCATATTTATGCTCTATGATTCCTTATAAAGCTGGTACACGTAGCAGCTGGTGGCAAAATATTTAGTGACTCTATGAGACAATTTTGTGACAAACCTCTTTATAAAGTCAGAAATGTGTACATAACTACAATAGTTTTGGATGCGTTACCTTTAAAACTTATCGAAACAGCGTCGTTAAATTTGTTTGTGTTGTTTTTTTACCTTGTTTTCATGAAATTCGAAATGATTACATTTTCATTCATTCGTAATGTTGAATAAATTGAAACCATTATTTCCAGTGATTTTTAAAATTGGTTGTCATTTTTTCGGCGCATTAATTTTTTTAGTCACAATGCAATTTGTTTTTAATATCAATGCATTAAATTTCAAAATCGATTAAATTCTAGTCTTTATTTTTAATGCATTTAATTCATATTAATTATTCTTTTAAAACATTCTACCTTCAATGTTAAAATGTATCCAATGCATTAAAGTTTTTAATGAAATTTCAATTCATACATCATACATGAATTCCGTACGTTAGACGGTTGATTAGTTTTGTATTATTATACTTTATATTCATTAATTTTAGTGCTTTATTTTTCATCAATTGTTCAAAAAAATGTTTAAGTTTTCAAATAAATTTTTAAAGGCCATCCATTTTAATTATTAATTTATATTTGCAAATTTTATCAACTTTTTCTGCTTTTATGTATGTATGTATATAAATTATTTTGCGGTTACCCAATTTAGTTTGGTCACTTTTTTGATCATCGATTTGCTTCTTTTAATATTGATTTGGTTTTGTTTTAGCAAGTGAAACTCTTGACTTCTTCCTGGGCCACATTTACAATAAACTGCAAACTATTACAAATAAATTGGATCTGTCAATTCCTGGTGCTTCTGCTGGTGTTGTTGCGTCCGGTAATAAATGGCCCAAGCTCATGCTCACGCCGAAGTCGAGGCCAAATCCGAAGCCAGAGAGGCAACAATAATGTCAACAAAGTAGCCCGATCGACGGCAAACAATTTTCAGGCTGCTTATTTAGAAAATCTATGAAATGAAGTATGGGAAATCGAAGGCGAGGAAGATCAAGAAAAGCAAATATGTAACATAGAATTGGTTTTAGCATTGTTATTGTAGCTTTTGTTGTTTTGCTGCAATTGAATGCCAACTGCTTTTGCTTTTGTATTTGCGCTTTACACTTCAACAGACCAGATAACTTTGCGATAGAAGGAAGGAGTATGGAGAGGGGAAAGAAGAGAGAGAGAGAGAGAGAGAGAAGGAAATGATATAGAAAAAGGCTCCACAACACCATCCTCACCGTCCGCCGCGACCGTGTGTGTTGGTATGTTTTTATGTCTGAGTCTGAGCAACATTTAACTGTAGCTGCAGCTGTTCCTGATGCTGTTGTTGGTGTTGCTACTAGGCGAGCACCTTTTATGGCTCCGTTCAACTCTATTTCTGCCCACAACACGTCACTTTTGAACTCACCTCTCAATGCCCCACATTTCTTTTCTTCCTGTAACTCCACTCCACTCCTACTCGTCCTTCTGACCCGCCCGCCCAGTGTAACTACTCGAACGAACATTCCAATAAAAGAGCCCAACTGAACTGAATAATTAGAACTCGTACAAACGTTCGATAAACCTTTCAATCAGAAGGGGAACGGAGAATCATAAAGCAACAGATAAATTTAGCAGAAGAGCGTTGATCGAGGAGGGAAACGTGAGGGAGGGCGAACGGAAGATAGACGAACAACTGGGACTGAGGTCGAGTCAATTTCAATGCAGTTGATTGAAAGCAAATTGAAAATTCAATAATCGATCATTGATTAAGCAGAATGACCGACCAAGAATAAACGACAAGGATTAAGAGATGGAAAAGACGACGAGACTGCAGATGGAAATGCACATGAAAATGTAGGATGGTGAATCGAGAATGCAGAAGACAGGACAGAGTGGAATGCAAAGGCTCCCGGTCACATATACGAGTTCATTTAGTGTGTTCCCCAGCTCGGTTCCAGGCAGTGGATTTCGAAAAATGTTCGAAATTTAGCAAAACATGCAAATGTAGTAAATGTCTTCAAAGAGTTGCTGTTCACAAAGTTCAAAAGTGTATTGGAACTTGTATCCCGAACTCAAGTTTGTTTGTTCGCATTCCTCCAGATAAATTTTCAATATCGTAAAATGCAACACAGTAAAACTTTAACACCTCCGAGACAAAAAACGAACAAATAAAGGAGTAAAACGAGACTCGTAACCGAAAACTTTTATTCGGAAGAACTTCTCTTTTTCAAGTTTTTCTTTTTTTGTTACTTACGATCTAGTGAAAGTTTTGTACTGGAATTTATCCAGGCTGGAAATGAAATCCTTCGGAAAAATTCCAGTTGTGCTGCTCAAGAACCAATTTTGTCAGAGAATAGTGTCCATTGATGATGCTTGTTTACTGCAGTTTATAGTAATAAATGTCTCCGAATAAAAGCTCACTTCGAAAGTTACTCCTATTGTAAGTAAGATCTATGAAAATAACAACGAATCTTCATTAATAGATTTCATTCAGTTTATTTGTTCAGATTCATGTTGCTCAATCACTCATTAATTTTATTTTTATACCCTACACCTTAAGGTAAGGGTATATTCACTTTGTAACGAAATGTGTAACGCATAGAAATAGAGATGATAGGTATAGAAAAGTATATATATATTATTGATCAGCGTGACCTCCTGAGTCGATTTAGCCATGTCCGTGCCTCTGTCTGTCTGTCTGTCTGTCTGTCTGTTGAAATCACGATCACAGGAGAACCGGTGAATCGTGATGAAATTTTGCATAAACATTGTTTCTTGTGGTGTGCAGGTTGGTATTGAAAATGGGCAAAATCGGTCCACGACCACGCCTATTTTTTATTAAAAATGTGATATCAGCGTTCGTTTTTGAGCTATTACAACAAAATTTCATTCCTGGGTACAGAGTAGCATTATCCGTTAATATGTCAAATATGGGCGTGATCCGCCCACTTTTAGATTACACAGGCAAAAGAGGGTTATATTGTTAAATATATAAACTTCCTGAATAAAACTTTAAATAACAACTTGTTTTACAAAAAAACATTATTACATGAAAACTGGGTGCGGTCCGCCCACTTTTACACTACATATACAGTATAGCAGTATGAGAACAAGTTTATTACCACGGAAATAAAGTTTAAATGAACACAATTATATAACAACTAAGCTAGTTATTTTGTTTTGAAAAAGGTAATGACCACGCCAGGAATTTATACAGAGTCGTAGCTAGGTTTCATGGAGCCCGGGACGGTTAATCAACTTATAACCCCAAAATTTCCTAGAATTCAATAAGTCAATACTTTATTTCCACAACTGCCGCCCCCGACATTGTGCCGCCCAGATTGGACCGCCGCCCCCGCCCCACCCTAGCTTCGGCACTTTTTTCAAAACTTTTAGGTGTAGGGTATCTAAGATTCGGCCAGGCCGAATATAGCTTTCTTACTGGTATTATGATTTATCTTATGTTCATCATATATTTTTTCGAAATTTTCTTTATTTTATTCATTATTTCCAAGTTCAGCTCAAGAAACAGTAAATAAATAAGTTGTAGTAATAATAATAATAATGAAATATAATCATTCAGACACCCATCCATTTTGATATTCAAATACATGAACGACAGAAGCATATAATAGATTTTCACCAAAGGCAAGCAAGGAGCAATTGAATATTGAATTCAATTAAATTCGACTGCTACAAGTATTTAAAATGCACACATATTTACATTCATACATATAATATTTAAATTCATGGATGCTGCTGTCTTTACAGCTGCATATCATTTCTATTGATGTAAAGATGTTTGAGAATGTTGAAAATGCAAAATAGACAACACTGCTGTTTTATGAATTGTGTGATTATTATGCCATTGTTGTAATTTTGTACTTGTAATTGTTGTAATTATTTCCTTAAGTTTGATGCAATAATCATTGATCAATTGATTGCTGTTGTATTCTGTGAAGCAATACAAACAGAGAAAATGAGTAGTAACACTCTTCAAGCAGATTTTTCTGAGTAAAGAGGATAACGTTTTTGCATACTTCATATTTTATCTAAAATTTCATCTAAAATCGAACTAAAATATATGTAAGCGGAGTTTTTAGACTCCTTCTTAATCGAAAAAACGAATTATTATAAAGAGTATTCGGAGTTCTTTCACGACTTCATAGAATCCGTTTTGTCAAGTTTATTAAAACCAGAGTTTATAAAGATAGGACTAAACTTTTAATTATTCGAACTTTTATTTTTCTGCAAATGTACATCCTTCATAAATAAAAACTCTTCTAAGATAAAAAGTTGCCAGAGACATTTGAGTCCTATGAAAAACGTATTTCACTTTTAATTCAACCCTAATGACACCATTAAAAATAATTATAAACGGATTTAATTTAATAAAAAAGGAGAAAGAGAATTGAATCAATGAAAGATAGAGAGATATTGTAAATAAGAAGGAGAAAGAAGATGAATAAGAGACTCAGAAGGTGACACATTTCTCGCCTTACAAACGCATGTCATTCTATCCTCTTCATCACCTTCACTCAATTAGGATTCGAGATGTTTAAAGAATTTCACAAACACACACACATAAAACACACACACAACACATACACATCTCAGTACATTTCGTCTACGTATTAACCACGGATTCATGATATCCGCAAGGACCACAAAAGAGACTAGTGGAATAATCGAAAGGTGAGATGACGAACATGAGCAAAAAAGCAGAGAAGTACACAGACCAAAACGACAGAAATGGGGAAAAACAGAGAGAGATCAGGGAAGCAGAGGTAACAGCAACCAACCAGCAGCATGAACATCAGCTTTGGCGAATTAATGGGCAATGTGAAAGAGAGACAAAGAGAGAGAAAGAGAGTGACAGACAACAAATGTAACCTTTGTTGAGTTGTTGACAATTCTCAGTACGACGCCTCGATGACATGTCAAAGCAGAAAAGATGTCTTTTATATCAGACATTTTCTCTGATGAGTTGCAGTTCTCTTTCTCTCCATGATGAGTAATTATTTGTCAGCGTCATTTTATGTGCATACCTCAAAGGAAGCATTAATTGCAAATACATTTTGAGCAGTTTTCTCACTGCAATCTACACACAGCGTTTTACACATTTTCTTTTTTATTTCCTACTCTCGTTCATTAGGAAAACTTTTAGAAATTTCGCATCCACGTCCAAATCCACATCCTGTAAATCCTGCGAGTAAACGATACAATTTGCGGCAAAAGTTTGCCTGACGTTTGAGTGGCTTGACACTTGGCCAGTCTAAATACTGTGCAGCCTTCCATGCCTCCTCTTCATGCCACAGGATGACACCTCTTAATGATTTCCTGGTTGCTAAGTGCATTTCGAGTGCTCGCGATCCTTCGTAGTTTTTGCAAGGGCTTCTTATTATTTTTTTTCTTTGGTGTTGTGGAGTTTAGTTGAGTTAAATTTAGTTTTTACTTACCGCCGCAAACCTCCCGCTTGCCCCCCCCCCCTCCCCAACAGAGAGACCACAGAAAATGAAGATGAAGCTTCGCCTAAGTTCGTGACTCTGCATGAATTTTGTTCGAATTTTCTTTGCAGTCCTTTTCTTTCCGTTGCTCCTCTGTCCATTTCTTTTTCTTTACTTAAATAAACGTTGGGATTTGTTGCAATCTCAAGAAAGATTTAGAAAATACTTGGTTCCGTATTCCGTGGTTAAAACTTTCTTCAGAAAATTAATATAAAACTAGTAATTTTAATCCACTTCGATAACCATTCGATCAAACTTTTTCGCCTAAGATAAAACTCAAGAATTTTGTTTAAATTTGTAGCCACAAAATGTTAATAGAAAAAACAGAAACTATAAGTTTCTGAAAGTTTAATTCAAAATTATTTGAGAAATTTTGAGAACTCATTAAAATCATAAAAATCTAAAAAACTAGAATAAATACTCATCATGACTATACTCATCATTCAGAATTTGACAATGGAAATTATTTCAACAATTTCATAATTTAAATCTCTCGATTGCAATATACATATAATATTTTAATAACTTCTTTTTTGTTTCGTTTCAGGTAAGAAACACTTTTCGTATACCAGCGCAATTAGAGTTTTGGAAAATAAGAACGGAAATATGAAAAATTTGACGATTTTTATACGAGATGATAATCTTGGCTTTGACCAAAATAATACAAAATCCGATATGGTGTTGGCCGAAACTCAAATAACTACACTCTCGTGATTTCTATCGCATGGAAAAGTGGACGGACCACTCCTATCTCTAAATGAGGATATAATATTATCTTAGATGTAGATATTCAGCACCGCCTCGGAATGCATTTAATATAGAAAGCACTATATCGTTGAATAACCACATACTCGTGCTTTGTAGAAGTTGTGCGTTGACACTTTAATTAGCTTTTAATTCGGAGAAGCATTACGATGATGAGAAGTTGCCAGGCTCAAAATAAAATACTGACAGTACACAAAATTTGAAATTATAAAAGCAGCCAAACTACGCCACAATATTTGACGTTTGCTGACCAACCAACATTGACTAAAGTCAACAAAACCAAAAATTTTAAAAAAAAAAAACCAAAAAAAACGCGTTATTATAAAGAAAGCCTCTAAGTTTTAAGTCGAAAGCTACGATTGTAACGTGTAAAAACCCAAGCAACATTTTCATTGCTGGATAGAGATAGAAAACTCAGATAGAGATAGAAAACTCACAGCGCCAGAGCTTTGAGCTTTTCCCAAGTGACATCTTTTATTTTGTTTAAATGTAAGCTTAGAAAAAGCAAACGCAAACCTTACAATTAGGAAAAATATGTAGAAGTGAAACCAACAACAAAACGAAAGTAATGCTTCTTTAAGACAAAAGAAAGTATTAAAAATATAAAAATGGAAAACCAAAGCAGCAGTAATAACAAAGCCAAAAACAACAAAAACAAAACCTTGTGGGGCCGGCAGCAAAGCATTAAATTGTTTAGAAGCGAAAAAATATTTTAAAATGTTTTACAATAATTTTCTTAAAAGAAGTAATCTTAATGAAACAAAGGATGTTTTTTATCAGGTTTTTCTGTTGCTTTTTTTTATTTTTATATTTGTACATCCATCCGATAAAATGAAAGACAATAAGAGCAACACCAGTACCAAGAACAACATAGCATAATACAAAGAACATAATCAGCAACAGCAGCCTGGAAACACCTGGAAACCAACTCCTTGAGGAGCTTAAATGCTACCTTTGAACTTTGAAGAATATCAGCAGCAATAACAATAACAGCAACCAGATGTTTAACCTCAGCCTTGTTTTTGTTTAATTTTAGTATTGAAACGGTTCTCCTTGCTTCTGGCTTCTGACAGGCTGCGACATCCTTGTCTTCGTTTTCTTTTGTTTCTCCCGTTTCTTCCATTTTTCTTGTTGTTTATCTTGTTGTCTGTTATCTTTGTTGTTGGATTCCTAGCTGTCTAAATTCGTGTCAGTTTTGGAATCACTTTTCGGTGCATTCGGACTGAATTCGAATTGTTTTGAATTGTTTTGGTTGCCTTCCAAACCGATTTGGCCGAAACGAAACAAAAAAAAAAAACGAGGCCCACTTTATTTCAATTGCAATGCTTTTTACTTCAAGAGATCTGTTTGCCGTTTCATTAAAGAAACTAAATAAATTATCTGACGAAAGGTTATGGATTTACATATATATGGTTAATTTAATGAAATTAATTTAGGGAGCATAAAATTGAAAACTGATGAATGTAAAATGTAGAAGAAAACTGAAAAGTAGTGTAGAGAAGAGAAAGTGAAGAATAGAGAGTACAGAGTTGTGAGTGGAGCAATAATAATCATATAAACACGATAAATATAATGAGATAAAACCAGGTGATGGACCACATCTAATTTCTCCTCAGCAAACACTGAAATGTAACCATTTGAAGTCCACAAGAAGGATTAAATCGAAACAAGACAAATATTGTTTTTTCAAATAAATATTATTAAATGCTGCCTAAGAAACTCAGAAAATATAACTCGAAATTATTGCAAGCACGTCAACATTTAGACAACTTATAAATTTATATTTTTCTGTGGTTGTTTTTTTCTTTTCTTTGGCTTCTTGCACTCTTCTTTAGAGTCATGAATACACTTTTGTTGCTTGAGCCTGCTAACGTTACTTTATTAAATCGTCCTTGTTGCGATTTTGCGAGAGATTTTCATCTCTTGCACATGACAAACGTCAGACACGCAAACTGTGTCGGAGGACGGAAGCTAAAAGAGAAATAAGCAACTCATGTAGAAAGAAGAAAAAAGAACAGAAACGCGGTAGCATGGTTTGTATATCGGTGTGAGTGAGTGTGTAAGAGAGATAGAAAGAGATAGAGATTGGATTTTAGTAGTAGAAGAAACGGCTGCATGAAACAGAGGCTGGATGAAATACATTGCCTGAAAATAAATAGCATTCAGACGGCTTTTTATCTGGTTCGTCGTCGATGTTGCTTCTGCAGCCATCGTTTTTGCATGATTTGAGTAAAAGATTCAAGAGATTTGAGTTTTCGCTGCCCTTTCATTCTTATCTTCTTGTATTTCCTTCTATTTTTTCCCTACCTTCTCTGTCGTTTGCTTCCTTCCCTTCCTTTACATCCTTTTGATTCAGAATTCGTGTTATGAAGGTCTCAGTATCAATCAAGAAACCTATTTATTTCTCAACTTTTCTCCTTTCTTCTCCGTTTCTCAGTCTTTTATTCCAGAATCTCCACGACCCCCCCGATATGTGTTCTTAAGTAACTTTTTCCTGCTTTACTGGCCTTAGTTTTTATTTTTGGAATACTTTTTTTTTTAGAGTATTCGAATTATGATTCCTTTTAAGATTTCTACATTCTACTCTTTTTAATTGATTTTTTGTTACTCTGCGCACCTCTTTTATCCTTTTCATTCTAGCGTTAATTTAAGAGTTAATAAATCTTTCGTACTCCATCAGAATCTTCATTAGATTTCAGGTCCCTTCAGGCTGTCCGAATGTTTACCTCATTTCTGTCTCTTCTCCATTTTTGTTAACTGTTTTGTAGTCCTTTCCTTGTTCCTTTCTTCGAAATACTCACATCTTCCACTTCTTCTGATTTCTGTTTTAAAACTTTTGTCTGAGCTATTTTTATACCCTACACACGAAGGGAATAGGGTATATTCACTTACTGCTTCCGTTTGTAACACATTAAAATGGGCAAAATCGGATCACTACCACGCCTACTTTTTATAGTGAATATAAATTCATCTATGCTTATAGCTCAATTTCTCAGCTTGTAGAACGAATTTGGGGTTGAAATTTTGTCCAGAAGTCCACTGTCCCTGACGAAAACAGACTACCAAAAATGGGCGTGATTCGCCCACTAATTAAATAAAACTCGATTACAGGAGTACGAATAGAGATATTTTCACCAAATTTGGCACGAATATTCTCTGTCATCACTGGCTATTTGAGATTGAAAAGGAAAAAAATTTGGCCATTGCCATGCCTAATTTTTAAGTAGACGTGTGTAGGGTATATGAACTTCGGCCAGATCGAAGTTAACACTCTTTCTGGTTTGAATTTCTTCAATGTTCATCAATATTGTGTTTTACCTTTTCTCTGTTCAGCCTTCTAAGAAATTGAATTACTGAATTCCTCCTCCTCACCTCCTCCCTCTCCGCCTTCTGTTCGGTTTTTCGTATCAGAAAAATCCTTTTTAAACTTATTCAAAACTGAAATGAATAACATCTCATCAAAGAGTTGAATATTTTGTTTCTCATGTTCCATCACGGTTTTCTTTTTCGTTTTCATTCATCACTATTTTAAAAAATTATTTAGAATAAATTTAAGAGTCTTGGGAAACACAATCACTGAAGACAAAGTAAGTTATCTCATATCCTTTGCTTCCTTAAGGAAAGAAAAAAGGTGATAATAAAAAAGATTAAATAATAAAAAATATCCAGAGTAAAGCAAATGAAATATAAAAAAATTACTCAGAAAAGTGAAGAACTACCGTCGAGAGACTACAAAATAAAATCAATAGGATTTTCTTCTTTCCACATCAGCAGACTTCTTTTGGTTTCATGCTGATGCTGATACTGAGCCTTCTCTTCATAGTCTTTGTCTTTTCTGTTATCTTTTTGAAGCCATATTTTCTCTTTTCTCCCTGTCGTCTTTTTCTTTTTCCTCCGACGTTCTCACTCACTCCTTTTTGAGTTATTTGCTCAGGAAAAATAAATATTTTCACCTTTTTAGCATAATGAAAATTTAGAATAAATATCAAGGGAGAAAAAAGAAGGACAGAAAAGAAAAGAATCATCAGTCATGGCAAAGATGGAAATAAAAATGGCAAATCCTAGAAACTGCGTACGTTTCCTCGACAATTTATTAAATCCTTCAATGGAACCGATGCTTGGTATTTTATACCCTACACTCGAAGGTGAAGCATTGGGTATATTATATTTGTCGTTCCGTTTGTAACCTAGAAAAGTTATAGAAAAGCAGACTTGGCTATAAGGTCAACATTTATGATTGACAAATCATGGTCAAAATGATCGTGATTATCGTAACCCGCCCACATTTACATTATCTGTCCGTTGATATTCGATGTTTATGTCTAAATATAATGTGTGTGTGAGTGCAATGTTTAATAAATATCTTAATCGAATATTCCCACGTTTCTCTGTATATTTATGTCCTAGATTTTATTTAATGTCGTCCTTGAAATCGTTTCTCTGCTGTAAATACTTAGATTAAATTGTTATGTTTCATGTGTCCTTTCATAGTTTATCCTTCTATAAGCTTCTTATCCTAACAACATATCAACAGCTCATGATTAAATAATTTATAACAAAATAATAGCTTTCATCATCTTCATCCTCGTTGTCCTTATCGTCATCCACATCGTTAATATTAAATATTTCCCAAAACCGTTACTGATTGCCGGTATGTAGCATAGAAGAAGCTTATCTGGGGAGTCATGAAACGACAGCGTCGTGTCATGAAAGCTTTTGGATGGTTAAGCAGTTTATTATTCATCAAGCGAAATGTTTTAATAAAATGTACAATCAAAGGAATTCGTATTTCAAGCTCCATGAAGGAATTTTAAGGAATGAGAAGCTGTCTCAAAATACAATACTTTCGCTTTTTTCCAATAAATTTTGCTCATAAGTATAGCGATTGGTAATCTTCAAAGGAACCTATGATTCATGATTTAATTCTTGTTTCAACTTATAATACGCGTAGTTGAGGAGTAGCAACTGAAGTAAAAGAAATTAAATTCCTGAATCTCGCGGTAATAAATTAGAATGTAGAAAATTTTAGTCTCTGAATTAAAATGTTACAAACTTTATTTAATTTAATCCGCTTTAACAACCTCGAATAGCTTCACGTAAGACGAAGAAATGAATGTGTATGGACCACTTTGGGTGCTCCTTTCCGATTCCCTTCTTTCTCTCTATTCTGCTAATGAAATTTTTCTCTCCACTCCACTCTCGAGCAGTGGAGACAATTAAACATTCCTGATTTTAATTATATAAATGAAAGGTTTGCCTTTCTAGCACATGTGTGCGTGGAAAGGGGCGTGATTGTGGGTGGGCGGTGAACGGCAGCTGAGTGTTCGGTAGATTGAGTTTGAGTACGGGGCGGAACGGGAAGTGAATCTGCAAGAAGCTTTAACTGTTAAGTCGTGAATATTAATTATTCGCACATACACACACACACACACACGTGGCAAGGTATAAAGTAACATACACACCCCGCACACATTTATATGTACATATATACACTTATCCTGGCATCATTGAACAACATTCTATGGTATATAAATTAAATGTTATCCTTGGCAGGAATACTTTTGAAACATTTTCCTTAAACAGGTTTCATAGAATTTCTCCTTTTTTGTTATGCTTTATTTTTATTATAAATAAAATCATTTAGATTTTATTTTCAATTGTATATTTTTTCTAACTTGAAAATATTATTTTGAAGTTATTATTTTTTATGTTTTGATCTATAAATTATTATTTAAAGAAGTACGAATCTTTAATCAACCTCTATTCTCCCCTTAGTACCTTAATTTGTCCCCTTTTTTATTGCAATTTCACTTTTTAGTTATCTTTTCATTTATCACAAATTTTATGCATTTAAATGGATTAAAATTTTCCTTCCTACAAGCTTTAAAATTTAATTTCACTGAGTATTTGAACTATTTTTGTGTTTGTGTATTTGCATTTCTGCGGATTGTGTATTTTAATTGGCTACTGTTCAGGAGAGAGAGAGAGAGAAATAAGGAGAGAGGGAGACAGATAAGGAAAGGGAGTGACAGGGAATCCGCATTTTAGTGTCTTCCTTGATGGCTGCGATTATGTCGCATACGTTTTCTGCGTGAATTTAATTGTGTGCGTGTTTATAGATACTTATGTATGTATTATATGTATAACTATCTCGTCCTGTGTGCGTGTTTGTGCTGATTCTAACACATCGTGCTAATCCGTAAATGACAAAAACACGCATTAGTTACGCCACATCAGAAATGTATATCAACCACTAAAATAGCATTGAATGAACTCGGCTCTCGATGCATTCTACCGTACGTCTCTAAGTAGACCCACTCATGCACTCATCATTCTCAGCATTTTAATAAGTACCACATACCAGACCCACAAACAACAACAACAACAACAGACATAATGACAAGGAATTTTCATCTACTTACGCCAAACGCTTTACAATTGATTTTCATAACTTAAAGCGTATTTATTGTATTTAAATGGAACCTAAATAAATAAATAAATTTCTAAAACATATTAAATTTTAATTGAATTAGTTTTGGAATAGTTAGTGGAATAAAGCAATTGAAATCTGAGTTATTCAAAAGAGTTATTCAAAGTAGGGAACAAATATGAGACACCAATTGAATGATACATTAAAATTTTTTAATGATAGAATTTTCTAGAGCTAAAAAAACCTTTCTTTTTCTTCATCGTGTTATGCTGAGAAATGATCTTTACTTCTACGATCAACAACATACACTCACCCAAAAATAGGTGCGGCCCTCCCACTTTTCCATATACTATATAATTCATGAGACAGCTCTTTGTGATTTAACTTTCGTTTTCCATTCTTTGAATTTGATATAATTTTTAAAATTTTATTTGTTTTTATTTTTAAGCCATAGCAATGAATTTTAATGTGGGATAAGTCGTGAACTTTACCGTTCAATGCGAAATTATTACACACTTTATACATCCAAATAAGTTAAATATTTATGTGGAAATGTCTGAAATCGTTTGCATGAAAATAATTTTTTCCCCCCAGGTTGTTGTAGGTTATTTTAAAGTTAATACAAAGTCAACATGTTATTTTGCGAAGGTCGGGCATCTGGCACAATTCACTGAAGTCACTCTGCTTGTTTTGTATTGTTTAACAACATATAAAAATGACACCCGTATGTTTTACAATGTCCGGGGAGGGGAGAGTGTTGCTTCTGTTTCTTTGTAACGGTTAAAAATTTAGCCTTACGGCGGCAGTGCTGCCAACAACGCATTGTTGATGAAATGTATACACTATTTTGTATGCAGAATTAAGGAATTACAACGTGTAGCTGTTGTTGTCCAGACAGAAGCACGACATCGTGCATTTAATTATGCTATAATAACTCCTTGCCGTTTTTATTGTAGATTTCAACAATTGTATTTTCTTGCACCGACAAACGACTGGAAAAAAATTAGTAAAAATAAAAGCAATGATTTAAATGAAAGCGAACCAGTTTTAGTTTATTTAAAAATTTGTTTTAATTTTGGAAAAAATGATTACTTGAATTTATTTGAAGTCCTTTCGGCGGTTTTCTTTTAATGTTTAAAAATGTCTATAAATTTTAGTTAAATGAGCTGATATAAAAATATTTCAGTGCATCGACCTCACAACATGAATCAAAATTCCCGCCGCAAGCTTTCAAGATGGCGCGCCGTACTTCCGCTTGCTAGGTTTTGGCAGGGATTCAAGAATCCCGTATAACGGTAAAGAGATATCGGTTCCTTCTGTTTAACTTGTTTAATTTCAAGATGCCTTTCGGCAAATCAAGCAGCAACACCTGCGCTCAATTTCCATGCCTCTGCTTCAGTTTGTCCCCCTCTCTCTCCCGCTCTCGCTCTCCCTCTCTCTTTCGTTGACCTGCATGCATATAATATATAAATTTATGTGTCCGTGTCTGGTCGCTTTAGATTATGATGTTTGTATGTAAATTAAACGCTTGCGGCTGGCTGATTTAGTGTTTCAGTTAAGCCTGAAGTATGTGGTCAATAGTATAGCTGCGTAGTGTGCAATGGTGTTAGTAAAAAACAAATACAAATCAGTTAGATACAAATGATAATTTAAACTGCGCTGCTCAGGCTTTTTCGTGACTTCCGCTTTACTAAATCTACGCCCTTAATAAAACGATTGATTGAATATACATTAAAATCCTTCCGATTCACCCTCTTCTTCGCAAGTGACAACTGTTATCACGAAAATAAATCAACCAATTAAAATGTTTAGGGTTTTTCTTTTCTTTGAGCACTTTTTCTATAGCGGCAGACCAACCATTCAATCAATTAATCAGTCAACCAATTAGTCAGTCAACTAACCCATCTGCCACTTCGTTTAAGGATGTACATCTCTAGATCCTTACACTTGAAATTGAAAAGCTTTTTCTTTGCTTTAGATTTTCACAGGATTATTTTCTCTTTTGATCCTTCTCCCTCTCTCTCTCTCTCTCTCTCCATCTCTCGCCCACTTCTTTTTGCTTTTATTTTTATATATGATATTGTAAGAATGTATATATTTTTAATCTCAGTTCATTTCATCTCTACTTTGTTTCTCATGGAATCTTTCAAGTCCTTTGCTTTAACATCGTAATCGTTTGATTTCATCATCATTTGTGTTGTTGTTGTTGTGGCTCACAAGACTTACGAAATGAAGTCAATCAAAATGATGTCTGTCATCAACATCGCAACATCTACTTCACCCCCTCCCCTTTCGCTTCCCACTCCTTTTCATAAAGTCTGACGTTTATGCTTCAACGCAATGCTGTCATTCACATCGAACTGTTCATCGAGTTTTATCTCTAGTTTTTACCGTTCCATTCTCCGTAGTGTTCTTTATGTCACTTTATTGTCATCATGATTCAGTTTTCTGGAACGAACGGACCACTGTGCCGTATTTCGCTCTCTCCGTTACCTCTCACTTGCTGCACTGTTCCCTCTTCTCTCGTTCCCTCTCTCTCTCTCCCTCTTTCGCTATCTCTCTCGTTTTTCACTCAGTCATTTATCGACAAACTTGCTTAGTTAAAATTCAAAATTAACTTGAAATTAGCTATCGAGTGGATGCTGCATGAGCCAGACAACAGCAGCAGATTTTTCTGCTTCAACACCTTCGAAACAGACTGTAACACAACCGAATCCATTCTTCTGGATCACCCGCATTTCACTCTTGCATCCGATGGTTTTGCTCCCAATTCTTCTTCGATGCTTGTCACTTTTTATCTTTCATGTCTTCCCTTCCCTTTCGTCTCCTGCTGCTCCGTTTTCGTTGCTGCTTGGTTTTGCTGGCAACATCAATGACCCTTGTGGCGTCGTCATTCCATTACACATGCTTTGTTACATAATTAAAACGATCGTCTGCAGCAGCAGCAGCTGTTGTTAGTTCCTTCTATTCTATCTTTCTTTCTTGGTTGCTCTTTCTTGGCTGCTTGTCCGTTCGTTCGTTCACTCGACCAAAGCGACATTCGTGGCCAAAATATGACTTCGAATTGATATACGTTGCTTGCTGCAGTCTTTCAGTTGGCTTGGCTGGTTACTGTTTCAAACAGTAACTTAATCGGATTTCGTCGTTCGGAGTG
The DNA here is from genome assembly GCA_949629155.1 of Myopa testacea. Classification (NCBI taxonomy): domain Eukaryota; kingdom Metazoa; phylum Arthropoda; class Insecta; order Diptera; family Conopidae; genus Myopa; species Myopa testacea. Next base: position 47,300,398 of record OX451346.1, on the reverse strand, counting down.
CGACGTTAAGCGGTCGATTGGTTGGATGGTTCGGTGGCTGTCTGGTGGTCTGTGGAACACGACATGCATGTCCTTGCGTATTGTGGATTGTGGCCAAGATGGTTCCATGTATAATTTTCCAAATTGATTCTCGCTTTCTATTGTAGATGTACGAGTAGTTCCGGAACCATAAAATTGCTAGACGATTCTATCTCAACAGCTAAGCGTTGCTGATTTGGACTAACTTATGGAACTTTTGTTGCATGGAACTGAAAAAAGTAGTTCTGCTTTGTTTAGCTATAAGGATAGATTCACTGTTTTTTATCCGTTATGTTTATTATTATTTATCACTTTAGACAAGAGTTTATTATAGTGTTCGATTTCTGGCGATCATTGAAGTGATTCCATCATCATTGATGTGAAAGACAGCCACTTTTTAACCTCTAATTGCTTAGCTTTTATATTGTAAATTTTTAATGATTTCCGAAATCAAAATTTGTATAAAATTTTGAAATTTAATTGAAAAAAAGAACGCTTTTTCACTTTAATTGTATTCCACTTTAAATATCCTGTCATCTCCGCTCTCCTGCGGCTAGCAACACTTTTAATGTTATCGAATATTAACGACAATTGTTGTAGCTGATGCGGCAACAGCAACAGCAGCTGCTGCTTGCTTCTGCTTTCAGCTACTATTCTCATGTTGGCGTTCGCTGACATACAGTGCGGTTAGCTACACATTCAATGTTGGCCTGCAGCTTCCGCCACTGCTACTGCCACCGCCTTCATCCCACCCACGTACTTCCGCTTCCGTTAGCGTCCAACCCTTTTTATGCTGTCCTCCTTGTGGAGCCATACAGTGTACAAGGCGATTACGAATGCGAATGCCACTTCAACTGCTGCTCCTGTCAGCTGTCAAAATTTACTCTTTTCATATGCAAATTTGTAGCTCCGAGTAGCGAGTATAAAATTTGTAGTTAGCAATTTGTTTTTGATGTTTTTGGATACATATTTATATCTAAATATGTATATTTATTTAAAATTAGGTATCGACATTTGTTTGCTTGTGGTTTCTGTATTGTTTTGTCTAATATAATCATGCTTTTTGGCTAGTTTACTATTATTATTATTGATTTCATTATTATTGCTATTTTTATTTACATAAATGAGATATAATTACTTATTCAGTTTATTCAGCTGGCAGCTCTAATAAAATTGTAACATTTTGTTTAGATTTAACATCTCTTAACCTCAATGAAAACCGCTACAAAAAAGTGAAGCATACTTTGTGGCGCCATCTGTGCAATTTGTTTTGTTTCGCCGCCATATTTTCCACACATGGATGGTTCCTGGCTTCTATCATTTTGTATATACAATGTGTTTATGTACCGCTGTTCATGTTTTTGGTAGTTGTTGTGTTTTCTGTTGCTGCAATTTTTTCCAGCGTGAATTCAGTTGCCGACCAACCGACCTACCGACCAACCGCCGCTTTTTTTCTACTCTGTTTGCAATATTTGACAAAAAACAACAAAATCTCTGCTCGGCATCAACAGCGTAGATTTGAGTTTAAACGAACCATTTTATGATGTACTTTTGCGTGTGTGGTTTATATACACGACGGTAGTCCCAGAAGTACCCGACTTTGATGTATAAATGGTGACTGATTTATAAACTTAACAGTCGGAAGTACCACCTCTATAAAGCTTAAGTTTGAATCATTCGGGCGACGTTCACACAGCCTATCGGGTACTTCTAGGACTACCCTCGTGTATGTGGTCATATATGTATGTATGTCTTTTTGTGTGTTCGTATTTCTCCGAATTGTGTGAGTGTACATGTTCGTACGCGTGAGGCTGTGTCTGTGTCATAGTGTGTTTGGGAGGATGTACTACTGTGTGTGTGTGTGTGTGTATTTCTGACACATGCTTGATTTCTTGCTCTAACAAGAAGTCGGCCATCAAATACTGTCATGTTTCGGTCAGAGCATGTTTGGGGCCACATGTTTTGACAGCAATCAGTCGGGCGTACAGTTAACGTGACCCTGACGTGACACTGATGATGTGACATTGCAATGCTTCCAGGCTATCGAGAAGAGGCACAGAAGCGGCAACAATGCCAGCTCCGGCACCAGCGTGTATCACGGATCAAAACAGTGATTAAAATCTTAAAAAGGCAACCCATTCAAATAGGAAAAGCAACTTAAGTAATAAATTCGAAGAGGGAATGAGAAAAGTTCTTTGAAGCCTTTCTTCCTTTTCTTCCTTTTTTCATTTTAATAAATTGAAATTGAAAGTAATGTCATTGAAACTCAATGACATCAAAGAACTCAAAATAGCTCTTGAAAGGTACTTAAAACCTTTCAATAACTCAATTACGTTCATTTACGTCAATTGGATGAACTAGTTGAAGACTTTAATAACATCGGAGGAGGACTCTATTAGGTCTTTCATTGACTTGATTGAATAAATTAACTAAATTAATTACATTTTGTATAATATATGAAGTAATTCTTGAAAAGGTCCTGGTATCCAATGAAATTGTTTTGCTTTTATGGAGCTCAACTAAGTTCAGAGTGTGATGTTTTACATTCCTGAAAACTCGAGCTACTGAAATAACAGCTACAAAGAAATTTTGTTGAATTTTCACTCTCCCGATATCACTAATTTTCTGCTCTTTCCTACGATTCCTTGATTGGCCGGACTGACAAACTGACTGAATTCCATATTAGATGGTGCTCAGTTCATAATAATCAACAACCGCCGCCCCTTCACCCTTCGAATATGCTGGATACTCTACTCTTCCCCCACGCTTCACTCCTTTTATTATTCTCATCCTTGCCACGTTGTACATATTTTTTAATTGCACTCCAGGTGACTTCGACCAGACTAAAACTCGAGTTTTGAACGCCCCCAAAAGGGAACAATTTACAAGAAAAGGGGGACCATTTTTACACCATTTAAAACAGAATTCCATTTCGAATTCAGAATTACAACGACGTTGTTTGTTTTCTTGCTTTCCTGATGCTCTTATAGTTGCTTTTACTGTTGGCTTTCTGGTGTTCTTACTGTTGCTCTTCTGCTACATTCTTAAGTACAAAACAAGTAGATTTTTGCACCCTTTCAGAGACCATCGACCAGGAGATAAAATTGTAAATTGAGCAAACTTCTTGCTAACTGACACACTCAAAGCTTGCATATTTTTCAACAGGTTGTCTAATTAGAAAAATCTTCTCTTAGTTGTTGTTGTTGTTTTTATTCTTCGGTTTTTACTTTCGCTACGAGTAAATATTTAATTGAATTCAAGATTTTTGTTATTATTTTATTTCCTTTCTATAATAGTTCATGAAGTTCAAATCTTGATGAAACTTTTCCTAATTTAATTCAAAACTTTCCTTGATTTCGATTTGTATTTAAATTTAATTTTATTGCATTTTAACTGGTTTTCCTTTCGTTTTATTTTAGGTAAGTTCAACGTTTCTCCGTCTCTTTGAAGTGTTTAATTCAAAGTAAGTAAGAATTACAGAATATTTTTCAATTGAATCGATAGAATCAAATTTTAATATAAATTCTAAAAAAGGAAAAATATTTTTGATCGATATAATCAAGTGCTATATTTAAGTTTTTTCCAAAAGACTGTTCAAAAAGTCTAACAAATATTATTCGCAAACAACTGTTTGAGTTCCTTGTTTCTTATTTATAAGGTTTCATGAAGATGTTTGCATCTGATTTGTAATGTTCAATTTAATGTGTCTTAAATTGTTTTTTCTCCATTAGTTTAAGAGCAGCCTTTCAAATACTCTCAACTTATACAACGATTTCCACAGTAAGTGAAGCCATTATCAGTGACCTTTCTCTCTCTCGCTCTCTCTCTCCCTATCGTCCATTATGTTTGATATTCATTGACGTTCTACACTGCATCTCAAACTATACCCTCACCCCTTTCATTCGCCCTGCTTAAATGTAATGAAAGAAGTTACGAATGTTAACACATCTGTTTTTTATGTTCATTGAAATCACTAGAGCTTCACGCAGTGGTACAAAAATAAGATAGATAAAAAAATAAATGGAGCTCACTATGTAACATTTTCTGAAAGCACGGGAAATACTCTTTGGCAGCTGCACGGAGCGGGGAGAAGTTTAGTGTTTGAATCGTCATTATTTTTACATGAAACTCACCGGCTACGTTCTACGAAGGAGTTCAGGAGTCATAAATTTGCGTCATAATGGCTCCTAAATCAACTAGATTTACGATAGATACAACCTAGAATAAGAATCTATCTTTCGACTCACGCGATCTTTTCTTTTCAATACTTTCACATTATACCCAAGCTTACTTGGCCAAAATGTCGATTAGGTTTTCAAATTTATAAAAAATAAAATTCTACGAAATTAACGAGTTAGTCTTTTAGAACCCAAAGGAAAGAAACGAAAGACGTACATATGATAAATTGAATAGATTCTAAGCAAAACATGTTTCGAATTCTAAGTAAACTAAAAAACGGAAGGAAAAACATTAAAGTACCCTGATTTTGTCGATGCGAATATTATTTAGTTGATAAGCTGAATTCGTGAGAAAGAGCGAGAGAGGGAGAGAGAGAGAGAGAGGAAATTTTAATGAACCATAATTTTAGACAAACAATAAGATTGGGGAATAAAAGAGTCACAATTAAAGTATTAATATTCTAAAGACTAGAAATAATATCAAAGACTTACGAATTAAATTTAAATTCTGAGACATTTAAAACCGCAAAACCTTGAAGAATTCTGTTTTGTCTTTTTTTCTCTCTCGGTGTGTCTTGCTTTTTCTCTCTGTGCGTCTCTCGTTGCTGTTTTTCAGTGCTCGAGACCAATGTTATTCATGTGTAGAGTGTTTTTATTTATCCGTCTGTTCAATCATTCATTCAAGCACCCACTCTTTCATTCTGTCTTCTATCCTGTCAATGCTTCATTACGAGTTGAGTTGATCGTAGATTTGAGGCCATGGGAGTGGTGCTCTCTATTTTCTTGATATTCCATAAAATTCGTTGTCAGCATTATTCACCGCAGCATCCAATAGCTTCAGGTGATTCAGGTGCTCCAGGAGAGCAAAGCAATATCTCAGTGTTTCCGTTATTCCGTAGTCTGTGTCAACATGATGCGCCTGGTTTCATCTCCACTTCCGTTGATGGCAGCAGCATCGACGACGACGGCGTCAACAAAATGATACCTCATAAAAAATAGAATAGAATTCAGGCACAATTTACAACAAAATGGTGTATATTATGATGAAATGTGTGTATGTGTATCTGTTAGTATGCTGAAAGAAAGAAAGAGAAAGAGAGCTAAACGTCTCACTCGCGATTTTGTAACACATTATTGCAAGACGTCACGTTTTGTTGTTGTTGTCATTATTGTAGAAGCTCCTGCCATTTTTGCCATCTGAATCTTCATTTTCTCCGCCAGAATTCTTCTGTTATGATGGTGTTGTTGTTGTTGTTGTTATTCATTTTATTGTGTTTATAGTAGTTCAAATAAAAACCCTTACAACAACAAGTTGTTGGTACCAGTAACCTCAACGCAATTCGATGTCTTTTTACACGTATAACCGAAGCGTGACCCATGACTGATATTCTCTGTGTTCTTCCTGCTTGCGACTTCCTGTCACATTTCCTTATCTTCTTCTCGTGTTTTCTGGTGTTTCACGTGAGTTTTACTTTGGCTTTTTCACTTCTTTACTTCTTCCTTTTGTTTTCTGTTCGGTTTTTCCCCTTCTTTGTTTGTTACATTTGATGTTTCTTAGAAAACTTGAGTGATTGCGTGATTATAAGTCACGTGACGTCAAAATATCGCTTCAATTTTGACACTTTAGCACTTGGTTTTTCGAATTATGAAGTGTTTATTTTAGAAGATTTTTTCAGTACCTCGGGCAAGCTTTAAATTAAATTTAGTTCGACCTTAAAAAATCCTTTTAGAAATTACCGAAAAAATTAAACGTTTCTTACAGAATTTCTTCTACATACAATAAGCGAAAAACCCTTTAAATAACCCTCTAAAAAGTGGTATCATGTTAAATTAATCCCTTTAAAATTTAGGATAATGGATTTCAATCCTCTTAAAATCAAAATCGAATACGAAAAACGCTCAAACTTCCTACAAAACAATTCATAAGCTTAAAATAAATTAATATTCGTCAAAGTAAATCTCTTTGTGAAAATAAAATAAAACTAAAAACCGAAAAATATCGACGCAATTCTCAAAACCTCAACCAGCAAATTGTTTAAAAATCGGTGGGGTATAAAAACACAAAAGACTCGAAAAACTCCCAAAAGGATGCAACAATAGAGTGGGACTCATGAATTGCGGCGTGTTTTTTGTTGTGTGTTGTTTAAATGTTTAAATCATACCGTCAACTCACCACGCAAAGTAATATTTTTACTTTTATCCTGGTTCTTGTTTTCGAGACCCGACCGGAAGCTTCTAATCTGCCATTGTTTTTGTCGTTCTTTTGTGATTTTACTTTTATCACATCCAAAAGTAGTTATTTTTCTATACGTTGTATTATTTTTTATCTCTTGAATTTATTGGGAGGAGGGTAGGGTGAGGGAGAGAAATGTATGCAGGGAGTGGGGGGGGGGGTGGGCGCAGGACCCTGGGATAAACAGAAACAAAGACAACTTAAACTAAACCAGAAGCAACAACAAGAAAAATTGCTCACATGCAAAACAAACGCTTTGAAAAAAAGGAAGACAGATAAACAGACAGACAGATAGACATACAAACGGAAAGACAGACAGGCAGACAGACAGAAAAGTAGACAATCAGGCGAGTTGCTTGAATCGAACAACAAAACGAATAGATAACAACAAAAAGCAACACCAACAACAACAACAGTTACACCACAAACAATAAAAATTACAACAAGGATCAACACCAACTCTTTTGATGGATTCGGTTTTTCTTTTCAGTTTTTATTTTAGAATTGGTTTTCCTCTTTCGGTTTCCATTGCTTTCTTTTATGATGTTGTTGTTGTTTTGTTTTGTTTAGTTGATTTCTCCCAACGAATTTTTACGTGTTCAAATGCTTTCGAATTGCTTTCAAATCGAATTGCTTTGTCTTTGTTTTTGGATTTGCTTTTGAATTGCAATCGCAATCGCAATTCCTTTGTTTTCGTATCTTCGGATATATGTACAGAAATGGAAATTCGCGACATCCAAAGGAAATCCCGATAACAACACACGGAAATCACAACACACGGTTGATGAAAATACAAATACTATGTATCGGGTTCTTAGTTTTCGTATTACTGTAGTTAAAGATTAAATTGGAAGCTATTGATTATTGTAGTTGTTGTTTTTGTAGATGTTCACGTTGTAGATTACTCAGGAAAGATTTATACAATATATCAAATGTTGTTGATGTTATTACGATTTAGCTGCAGTCACTAAATACTTTGAGTGATGAATTCGATATCGAGAAAGAGGGAGAGATTGAGAGAGAGAGAGAGAGAGAGAGAAAGTAGAGGATTTTTATGATATCCACAAATAATAAAAATTACATTTCAAAAAGAAGGAAACAAAACTGATAAAATAGGAAAAAGTGTTCATTTTTCACTTTCATTCTTTTCTAGTCACACGCCGATTATTGCCCAGTAACCGAATTATTGACATCTAGTAACAGAAATGAAACAATTTAATGTATTTAATATTCATTCAAACATTTTCAAAGTTTACACAATTGTTTACAATTTCTATTGATTTGCGTAAAACTTCTGCATAAAATTTATAAATTTACTTTGAAGCAAATGCCAAGCTTTTAAGCAACTTGAAATTGTTATGTAATCAAGAAATTCTTGTGTATGAATACTAACGTATGACCCCGATCCAGTACCCATGGCCCATGACCTATTTTATGAAGTGAGAGGAGTGAGAGTTGGGAAGGATTAAAATTATTTAATCCACGTTACGGTTTAATCACCACATCACACTTTAGCTTGTACCGAAATCTCGCCTTCAGCTACAGAATCCAGGAAGCAGCTTTAGTAGTAGAAAAACTACCAAAAAAGTGTAAAACGCTTTTTATTATCCTCAATTTTGTAAAGCAACCTAAAAGTTTCTGAAATATTCAACTTTTCTTTCCATGCACGAGTAGAGAATCTCACACTGGCAACCTTTATCTCTGTCTCCTTGCTCTATTTCTGTCTCGCTCTGTCTGAATACAATACAGAGACTACGTGGGAACCAGCTACGATGTGACTATGAGAGACTTTTCTCACTCCGAAATCTCCGTTATCAAAGGAGAAGCTACAAAAACTAAAACAACAACCCTTCCTACTCCGAATTCTGGTTGTACAGCTGCTACTGCCACTTCTACAACTTGTACTACTTTATAACACCAACAACAAGGTAATGAAAACGGCAACAATGAGTTTTAACAAGTTCTTTGTTAATGCAATGAACCGTACCGGTGACGAATGAGACGGAACAGAAACAAAGGAACGATGATGATAATGATGATGTTGATGAATGTGGTCAAGAATAAAGGAAACAACTTACCAAAAAAGAAGAAGAAAAGCAATTCTGGACTCTGGACTTTTGGCTTAGAGCAAAACAGAACAGCTACAAATTTAAGTCTGCATGGCTGCATGCTTGCATTGATAAATATATTGGATATTTAAGTGAATGTGTGCGTACATATCTGTGTGTATTGTCTCCGTGCATTTTTCTGAGATAGCATGGACTAAGTGTGTGTTTTTGTGCCTTTCTTGTGGCTGGTTTTCAGCATTCCTTTCATATACGCAATTAAAATGTGTGTCACTCATACGTAATGGTGAACAAACACGTCAAACTGCTTCAATATCGCATTTTATCGTACCGAGCAAAAGTACGGAACATAAAACAAAACTAAAATATTTATGAAGAATTTTGTTACATTTTTATATTTCTTATAACTGTTAATGTTACGCTTGGTTGAGAGCTCATGCGGATGGGAATAAAATGCCTACGATGTATTTTTACCGCATATCCTTCGAATGTAAAATTCGAAATTAATTTGTTGAAACTGAATCAATACACAATTGAAACACACATCCATACACACACGCTTTTATTTGGTGTTGTTGTTTATTTCTTGAATGACTTTTTCCCCACAAATCATTCGCTTGAACTACAAAAACTGAAAACCAACTACGACTATAATTGCACTCACACAAACAAACATGCTCAACCTTCGAGACTGGCAAACGTGGATCCGATTCAATGCTGTTAATAAAATTAGCGGGTTCCAGGGTACAGAGGATTACGGATACGGATGTTGTGTTGTGTGTACGTGAGTAGGTACTTGTGTCGTGTGGTGTGTGAGTGAGTAATAAACCCAGCCAGCAGCTATATAGGATAATTTAAACCCCATCGCTCGTTCCTTCGACAACTAAAATAAACTATAAAACGTTCGCTCGAGCGCTCGTCCAAACCGATGAACACACGCACGAATGATCACATTTAAACAACATCAGCCACCAACAACCATCCATGTTATGGAGCACGAATGAGCGTGTGTTTGTTGTTGTGTGTTTTTGTCATTATTCGTGTGTATAACGTGAACTTAATTAACCGAACAGAGCCAACTACAATTTATAATTTCCAAATGCACGAACTTTAATTATACGTTCTGAACGTTTCATCGTTTTTCGCCCACTCCGGCCACCACCCACCCACCCTTCGTACATCGTTAGTCGCTGATTGTCGTTCATGTTGTTGTTGTTATAATCGATAGATTTGGCATTTTGTACATTTACACCAGTGCCAGAGAGAGAGAGAGAGAGAAGAGAGGGGGGGGGGGGTGGGGGGGGGGGCTTCACTAAACGTTTATTCATAAGAACTAATTTAAGTTGATTTAATCTTTAGTGTATTAACTACATTATTTCCTCTACTCTGCTCGATTGTTGCATGTACTCAGCTCGCATAAATTTAAGTATTTATCATTAGCTAAACTACAAATAAAAGTTATAAATACAAAAAAAAAGATACAAATAAAAGTTAGATAAAATATTAAGTTTAGAAACCCGCAGATTGAATTAAAATGAATACGTGTTAATATCACTAAAAAGCGAGGAAATCACGAAGACTTAAGATCAAAATCAAAAAGCTTTTATCAACATCAAAGAAAGAAGCTTTACATCACGCGAAAATTAAAAAACTAACGGAAGAAAAACGGTTCTCGACTAGAAGAAGCATCGCCATCACAACCACTCTAAAGGAACACTCGTAATAAAAATTAAGAGAGACAGAGAGAGTAAAATACAGGAAGAGAGCAAGAGAGGGAGGAAGTCCTTCGCGTGCATAATTCTTAAGTATTCCCTCCTCGATTCTCTTCTATTTACACGTAAATTGGACCAAAAAATAAGTTCAGCTCGCATTTGCTAGAACAGGATTTTGTCACGTGACTCTTTAAATTATAATAACAGTTAAATTGAGTTGGCAACTCTGCGTCTTGACTACAAGTCATGTTGGATGGGTTGCTTTTTCATTTAAAAACGTTATCACGAAGACTGTGATTTCGCTGTGGAATTAAAATGTCTCTGAATTATTAATTAAGTTTCGTCGGACAAATCAAAGTGATTATATGTATCCCTGATTCTCTCTCTCTTTCTCTCCCCGACTCCCTCTGATGTAATTGCTCTTAATTTAGGCCTTTAATTGATTGATGGTAGTGATCTTGTGTCCTTAATTTGAACATCAACATGCTCGAGCATGCGAATCGGTGTCCGACTTTCAGACATTCGTTTATAGCCACGATAGCCTGAGGTTCCTTTCAGTTCCCTTCAGACATATCAGGTTATAAGAAACTACAACGTATTGATTTGATTTTTATTTACATTCACATGAATGGGTAATAAAATTATCGCATATTATTTGTTGCATACTTTTAGGCACCTCATTAAAATATATCCTAAAAATAAATTCGAGATCTTCTGCTGGAATTTTAACTCATATGATAAATAACTCATTATGAGTTGTGATTTAATTAAGTAACTCATTTAATTTGCCAGCGAATTTAGCGTGTAAAGTTAACTAAATACGTAAGAAGCAGCAACAACCAACAGCAAACGCTACAAAACAACAACAATACAAATAGCAAGCTAGGGAAGCGAGCAACGCCAAGTGTCATGGCGTCAACACAACATCCGGTTAACCTTAATTTTTATGTTTTTGTTATCGTCTCTCTCTCTCTCTCTTCTCTCTCTCTCTCTCTCTCTCTCTCTCTCTCTCTCTCTCTGTTTCTCTCTCTGTTTCTCTTTGCATACTTTGGCTTTTCCAAGGATCTTTTTTATTATTATTTCTTATTTTAATTTAATTTCGACTCTTTTAATGAAGTTGTTTAGTTTGTGAGAACAACAACAACAACAGCGGCAAAAATATTACTGTTTGATGTTTTTGTTGTTGCTGCATAAAGTCAGCAGCTCATTAAAGCGAAGAAAGAGCAATGAATACAACGAATGAATTCATTGTTTGTTTGTTAATTTTTGTTGTTAATACAACGAATGACTTCTGGTTTTGTTGGCGATGTTGTTGTTGTGTTGTGTTTACTTTGTCGTACTTCAGCGTCCCCCCTCTCCTCACCCCTTCTCTCCATGCTGCTCCAACTAATTTATTGTAGTTTCATGGAAGCTACAGTGAAGCTAGCAATAAAATTGCAGTCATTCTTGATGCCGACTGCGGCTGTTGCGGGTGCTGCTGCTGCTGCTTCTTCTTCTTGATTGTGCTGTCGCTGCATTCCAAATATTTAGCTGTTTTTTGGTACAAAGATTGCGCAGTGCGAAAAGTTGTTGAAACACAAACATAAATTCTGTAGATTGTTTGCTTGAATGAAAAATAAGTTGAAAATATCGACAGCAACAAAGAAAAGAAAGAGAAAAACAAAGAAACAATCGTTGCTGTTCTTCAATTTAAAGTAATTGATTGAAATAAAGCGAGTCGTGAGAGAAAGAGTGAGAGGGAGAGAAGAGGCGAAAATGGATGAGAAAAAAGAGAAAAGTAGGGAGAGAAAAGAGGAATGAAAGGATTTGTTAATTGTATATGCAAGCGAAATGTTAAGTACAATGAATAACGGAAGTTTAACGCCATGTTGGCCTCTTTTCTTTGCAAATTTATTTTCGTGTTAAAAGTTTCGCCTTGCAACTGACGCAAATGAAGTTGAAGTTGAGTCGCGAAACGTTCACAAAATGTTAAAAAAGTTTTGAAGAAAGCAACCATCGGTGACAGTTTAACAATCAAACCTGCTGTTGCAGTAGCGGGTCCAGCTGCTGCCAGAATTGTTGTTGTTGTTGTTGTTGGTGCCATTGCACGAAACTCCCATCACCACAAAAATCACACTGCAAACCGGATGTTAAGCGTTTTTAGGCCATGTTTTTGGAAGAAAAGCAGGCAGCAACACTTCACACTAACAACAACAACGAGAACAGCAACAATAACAACAACAACAACCGAAAAGCAGCAAACAACCACCAGCAACAACAAACATTTGAAAACTGTGCCAAAAAACCTTTTTAATCTTTCGTTCATTTCCGCTTTCTAATTACAAAAAACCAACAAATCATACAACTCTTGTTGTTGTTGTAGTTGTTAATTAATCAACAGTTTACATAGTGTTTCGTTATTTGATTAGCTTTTTGATGACTTCCTAAAATCACTCAATAATAATAATAATCACACGAATAGAAATTCATATAAAGAAAACTTTAATTCTTTTGTAATAATAAATTGAAAGATTATCATAAAATTTAGATGCATTTTCCAAATCAATCACAGGTTTAAAGAAACCTTAAAAAGTTGGAAACACTTTTGAAGTATCGACAAAATCAAAACTTAAGCAAAAAAAAATCCATGAAAACCAGGATAAGAAACGGAAAAAGAAATGAACTAAAAGAAAGGTAACGAAAAAAATATAAAGAAGAGAGAAAAAAAAGTAAAGAGGGTCAGTAAAAAATGAAGAAAATTTCGAAGGCGAAGTCGATGTCTAAATTTTGAATTGATTTCCTTTCAAAACGCTTTTCTTTGCAACATTTTAGTTGCTAAAGATTCATTTTTGGAGGGACGCATGCAGAAAAAGTATCTTAAGTCAACTCAACTGAATTCGATACGATTGTTCGATTGTTCTTTTTTATTTTCTCGAATTCAATACGATTTGCAGTGCATACAACGTCACCCATTTAAAGTTCTTCAACCTCAGAAAAGTTTTCGATACCAACAAAAGACACACGAACAAGCAAACATGGAAGGAGACACGAAAGCAGACAGACGAACAGATCACGATACGAAATGCCTGCCAAAGAGTACAGAGGTACATACTTTTTGTTATATTTTAAGTACTCGTATTCTCGTATACTCTCCGTATTTCTTGTCTCCTTCTGTGCTCAATTTTGTTATTGTTATCTATAATAGAACTCTTCTCGTATAAAAATCTAAAAGCTTTCAAAATGGATAGGAAACGAAGGGAAGAAGTGTATATGACATATAATAATGTAAAAAAAGATAAGATAAGGAAAAATACCTTAAAATCTAAGAAAGCAAAGAAAATTTATTAAATTATATTGAGCTCTATGAGAGTAGTTCCGATACGTGCGTGTGTAAAGAGTGAGAAAGTGTGTCAAAAAGAAAGAGAATAACTGGGAAAGACAGAAAGAGAGTACGTAAGCTAAGTGCGCCAAGTAACTTAAGTTGAGGCTAAGTTTCGAAAACTTGCGTCGAATCCTGTTAATCATGAAGTTTTTATGTTTGGGCTACTTTTGTACTCTTTTTGTTGTTGTGATTTCTAAGTTGTCCCTCTATTGTCATCATCGTTTTTTATTTAAACTTATTTACGTTGAGACTACGAATTTATTCATGGTTTTGCTTTAATAGATTGTTTTTAATAGAGCCAAAATTAATGAACACTCATACGTCGTGGTGTTCACATACTTTGTCAGAGGTCTCACTTGTTGTTGTTGTATTTAATTATTTACCCCCATTAAAAGTAAACTAAAAAAATAAAAATCTTTCTCTTTTGCGTCTCTCTTTTAGCGCTATTTTTATTATTATTCTGTGCATTCAACTATGCATGTAAAATTTGTTGTAATATTTTCACGCCTTAAATACTTTAAACAAACATAAATAAACAATTCAGATTAAAAACATCTGTATATAAAAACATTTTGTATACTTTTTTGTTGCTGGTATTCGTTGTTGTAGTTTTTTGGTTTCATTTCTTTTCGCTTTATTTCAGTTTATCCATGACTCGTTCATAACTCAATCAAAATTAGTCACAATGCAAGACTTTATGACTTTGATTAACTGACTCGATGACAGATTGATGTAATGCTTATATAAAAGCTTTTTCATGTTGTTTTTTGATTTGTAGATTTATTTGAAATGATTTTAAAGCAAATACTTCATAGTTTATAGTTTACTAGAACGAGTTTACTGGGAACATGTACGTTTGTATTTATACATATGTGTGTATGTGTTTATAATGAAAAAATGCCAATTTTAAACTGTGTCTGTCTCTGTTTGGTGAATATTTCAATATAATTCAACGCCACGATACTTTAGCACACCAAAATTTCATTATTCGCCATAAAATTGCATGTCTGGAGTGGTGCATGATGTCCTTTACTCCTGGCTTCTCTTCTCGCGTATCTCTGCGCTGCTTTTTGTCGATGCCATTGTTAACAATATTGGAAACGCATATTTATTGCGAATTTGCGTGCTGATTTTTCTTCTTCAGATCCATGCTTTTCATTTTCCTTGCAATTGAAGTCTTCCATGAAGACTGCAGGGGATTCCGGAGGGTGTGGCAATGTAAGAAACGGAAGAAGAAGAAGCTATTTGCACGTGTTGGTGATATGCTCGCATCTACTCGTTTAAGTATGCACTCACTGCGTACCCTACAATTTTATGAACAAATTTAAATAGATTTAAATATAAAACGAAAAGAAAATAAACGCCAACGATGTGTTGTTGATGGCATGAAGTGGAAGCGGTGTAGTGGTGAGAGGTTCGGGGGAGGGGGCGATGATGATGACGTGGTTGTTGCTGTTCTTGTCACCGAGGGTAACCCGTGCATTTTCCGGCATTCAGACAGAGATTTCTGTCGAAGGACTCTCCTCGTATCGGCGCCGGTTTCCTGGGAGAATCAATACAATTTGCACGTTCTTCCCTCAAACATGCACGCATACTCACACTCACCCATACACATATATACATAAACAGCCATACACACTTCAGTTATACTAACGCATTTCTTCTCAGAGGTAAGAAAATGAAAGAAAAATTCGTTTTCCCTCGTTTCTGTCATCGCTTCTGTTGTGTGGTGATAGCAGCTGCAACAACAAAAACAAAAACAACACCAACAACAAATTCAGCAGCGGCTGCTGTGTGGTTTCTGTTGCATCTGCTGCTAAACAAAAAGTAGCAAAGAAACGAATCAAAGATTTGCCTCTTTTTCTCTTTCTTCGTCTGTTTCTTATTTTCATTCTTTTTTTTCTTCTGATTATAGTCACTTCTGTTATCAGCCCAAAAGAGCACAATTTTGTAAACTCAAATTTCACTGGATGCAAGTTTCGCTAATTAATTATTCACCTACTTAATATTTGTTTTTTTTTTTAATATTTTTAATTTTACATTTTATTTAAATTTTTTACTCATTGTATTACAAGTTTATTACAAAACGAAATAAATTCCAATCTGAAGTGGTTGAAATCTTCTCTCGTTCACAGTTTTTAATAAAAAACTTCAAAATCATTTCATTAACTTTGCTGGGAGCAGCGTGAATGACGACGTATTAATTAAGGACACACACACACACACACACGATGAAGTCATTCATTACTCTGGACGTTTGTGTTTTTTTGTGTTTGTGTATATTTTTTACTGTCAGAATAAAGTTGAATTTTAAACTATATCCGATGACATGTTTACACGTTGCAGTCACGTAAATAAAATTGCTCACTTCATTACAGAAGAGCAACAGCAACAACAACAACAACAATAAAAGTAACAACGTGAGCAACAGTTCAGTGCAGCGTTTTGTGCTTTATTGCCAATGAATGACTGATATACTGGCTGACTTCAGCTTGTTTCAGCTCAGCGAAGCTGCACTCCCCGAAGTAACGATGAACATTTTTTCATTTTCAATACAACACGAAATAAAATCATTTTATTGTATTTTAAGCTTATTATACATCAAAAAGGCGTAGCGAAGGGACGGCTGGACAGTCCGACAGACCCACAGACAGCAAACATGTCGACAGTCGACTAAATAATCAGCCAATCATCAATCCTGAGCGCGATCGTTTGGAAACGATTAAAATTAAAGTATTTCATATCGAATTGCAATTATTTTAAGAGTTAAAGTTAAAGAATTAGTCGAAATCTTCTCAAGGATAACGATTCCTCAATATTATTTGTTATTGCGAAACGCTTTTAAGTTAAGTGGGGACATTTTGACGTCTTGACCACTCCAAAAACCCTGACGAATATAAAGAAATATACAACAACTACATCATTATGATGTGTGATGTGTTATTTATTTTGATGTCGTTACTTTGTTGTTCTCTTTATTTTTATTTTTTTTTAAGTTTTCTACTCACATGTTGCTGAAGCTGGTGCTTTTCTCTCGTCGACGTTGAGCGATATGATGTGCAATGACTGTGCAACGGGACTTGACAAGCTATTTGTCAGTACCACAGAAGCGCTCTCAAAAGAACAACGCTCCGAGAATGTCCAAAATGTCCAAATGTACAATCGGGCGAATTATTAGACATCTTGTGGTAACTCGGTGTGTGGTAATGCTTTGTGTCAGATGAGTCTCACATTGCAACACAGCAACAATGAGAACAGTGAGAGTATTTCTCTGTTTTTCATATACACGAGTTTCTGTTGTCTGCATCAAAATCTTCTTCTCAATGGTTTTGAGTTACTTACTGAGTTGGTCGGAGAGAAGATTGAAGCTGAGTGAGCATGACTCGGTCAACGTTTAATCGGACTGAGTACAATAGCAATGAACACGAAACAACGAAAAGAGAGTGCAACTGACAGCTGTAGAGATCTGTCACTCTGCCTGCTGCTTTTGACATTTCTGCACTCTACTGTTGCGTCGTACTAAAGAGAATATCGCCGCTGTAAACGATTGTCTCGAATAGAATCCAAGTTTGTTCAAGTTTTTTACTAATACGTTGTTTGTAGCATCTTCAAACTTAAGCTTTGAATGGATGCTGATACCTTCGACTATAGTAATTCTTCAGAAAATAACCGTTGGGACTACCCTCGTATTTTAGTTACTATTTGTTCGTGGTTATTTTTTCCTGATGTAGTATTTTTTTAAAAATTCTCAAAAAAAGCGGAAAGACTTTGAGTTTTTATTTTCTTCATTTTTTTTAATAAACTTCTTGAAGTGGTGGTAAAAATGTATGCAGTCAAAATTAATCTAAAACCTCACACACACACACACACACTCGCCCTCCCTTGTAACCGGGTGGAAAAATAACGGCTTAAAAGGGATAACAAGCTGCATGAGCGAAAAGTTTCTTTGGCGGCGCCTGGAAGCATGCTTCAACAACAAACAAAAACAAGCACAGCGCGGCAAAGAAAACAAGCATGTTCGTGTTTGTAGTTTTGAGATTCGCGCGCTGGTGTGCGTGAGATGCAGAAAAAACAAATAAGAATTAAAAATAAAAACACAAACAATAAAAAACAAAAAACACACGAATTCAAAGGCGACTCCTACGAAGCAATAAACTCAAGTGAAGAGTGGAAGTCATTAAAAAAGACCACCACAACACAACAACAGCAAAATACAAAGAAAAAACATCACAGCTTAAAGAAAAACATACACAAGAAAAAGCCAACTTAAGTAATACACGAAAAGCCACAAAAGACCAACAACGACGTACTTGAAATAATATTTTCTAGATTTAAAACCGATTTTAGTACGCTTTCTGTGCTGCTGCTTTGCCCTCTCTGCGGCACCGTCGACATGTTGACAGCAGGACATGAAATTGTATTTTAATGAACGTGCCAAACGAACGAAGATGGAAGCAGTAAAGGATGTTGCAAAGGATGACCAAACGACAAAACGATGATGATGATGGCGCCGAGGATGGAAACAGGATTCGTTCTGAACGAGGTGCATTTTTACGCGATGTTTAAATGTGAGTGCGTGTGTTTAAGCGAGTGTTGGTGAACACGTGTTTGTGTGTGCGTTTCTGTATGTGTGTGTGTGTGTTTATTTGTGGGCGGATGTGGCTTCTACATGACTATTAGCCTCTACAGCAGCCGCAGCTGACTTCATTTAGTTGTATCCTTTTTTATTACATTTATTTTACTTTCCTATCTATGTATACTTTTTTGCATCCTTTTTCGCAAGACATCAGACAGGATATGACGGGATTTGAAAATCGTTTAGAAAGCAAGCAGAAGAGTTGACGTGTGTGTGTATAAATAATTATCTACGAGTATATCGCAGTTTGTGTGGGACGTAAATCGCTTTAAGACTTATTTAAACAATGTAGAGCTACGCGTCTTCTTCGCCGACGTTTTGGATTTAAATAACGCAGATAATGATTTTAAGATTTCATTTCTTCTTTTTAGATGAAAATGTTTTATAAAAAGTTTATACGATTTAAATTCAGTCTAATGTTCTTTTAAAGAGCAATTTTGTCATTTTAAGTCCTTCAACATTTAAATACTCGTACACATGATTTAATTTTTTATTCCCTTGTGAGCAATTGCAATTATTTGATGTTCTGAAGGACATCAAGGATGAACTCGTAAAATTCAACTGTCTACGAGTTCATTTGAAAGGGGTTTCGAAGGAAGGACTTGATTTCTCTTATCTGAAGCAAGAGACACGCGCCAGAGTTCGGTTGTGGAGAATTTATTAACTGATCTTAGAACTAAAGACATTTTTATGTGCCGCGAAAAGACGAAAACAAATTCACTGCCAACAACCACAACTACAACAATAATAATAATTCAAGGCGGTTTGAAAATTGAGCTGAGATTTTATAATATTAAGTAACTAAAATAACTCTGGAACTATTATTTTTTTTAATTACAGAAGTATTTTTATGTGTAGTGATTTTATACATTTTTGCTAAATTAAAGTACAAGGAGTAACTATTTTGTTAATCCTCATTCTTCAAAAATACACTCTCTCTTTTCTTGACGTGAAAATTTGTCGTAATATAAATGAATATTGATGAAAGTACAAGAAAGGAAGAACGACAGATCTACCCAAGCCTCTGATTGCCACAAACAACGACTCCTTCTTCCCACTCCGATGGGCACATCGTATCATCGGAGGCATCACTCTGGACAAAACTTTGCAGCCCTCCGAAATTCAAACATAAAAGCTCAATCGCTTTCTCTCCTTCTCTCTCACACACTCTTCTTCTTCAACTCCTCTCTCACTTTCTCTATCTTCAACCTTCCTTATCATTTTCTTTCATCAAAACACTCGATGTTCTTGCAATTCAGCTGCTTTTCAGTCACTCTCAGCATTCAGTTTCGCCATTCAAGTGTAATCAACCCAAAACCTGGCCAACGCTAGCCCCGGCCAACCCAAACATTCAACCATCTTTAATCTATTTCCATTAACTATTCATGATTTATAAGAATTTAATGAACAACGAAATTAACGATCATCGCTTGGAAAATGTCAAACCTAAGAAACGCGGGCGATGGTTCATTTAACGACCAATTTTTCATTGCTTTATCGACACCTCCATCCACTTCACATCCCTCCCCTTCGCTCTTCCTCGTTCCACCCTCATACTTGAATACCTTTCTGGCCATTAGTCTGCAAACGCTGTATAGCAACGTTGCTTCCTTTTAAAAGGAAGTGGAAAAAACTGCACTTCGTTTGGTTTAATTTCCAGGCTTGATCAAGCAAGCAAGGTAAATCGCTATCTTCTACAGCTCAAGCACACAAAATATACCATAATTTAGATATAAAACGAGATATAGATATAAATTGCAGGGTCATGATTTATAAACATCATTACGTCGCGGCTTAAATCACTTTTGTTTGCGGTCGAAAATGGATGCTCGAAATGGAACCAGCCACGAAGCGTGTTAAGATGCTCACCGCGATGTGGTGTTGATTTTGGTTCGCTTCTCGCTCCTCTCCGCAACGAAAATGAGATGTTATGCTTTTCATAATTTACTACCTTCTGCTGAAAACGTTAGGTTTTCTATAGTTAAGTGGCGAAAGCTATAAATTGATGGCTATAACATAAATTGGGAAAGTTTCAATTGAATTGCTTGGTTGCTCATACGTCGTGGTGTCCAAATGTGAACGATAAATTGTTCAATTGTATTTAAAGAATGGAGAAATGGTACTGAAATTCTCTAAAATATCTCTTCCCTTCTTCTCCTTTCATTGAATTGAAAGAAGAAGGTTTTAAAACAAGGTTTTTAGTATTTTTATAATTTTATGTATATAAAATAGCAGAATTTAAACAAAAAACGACATTAAAATATTGTAACACGTTTGTTGTTCATCGATATTTTGTATCTTTGATCCAGCTGCAGTGTTAACTAATTAAATATTTTAATTCTGCACTTTTTTAATTACAGAAATAATCAAAAGCACTTTATTAACCGTAAAGTACAGCGCTAAAAAGCAAATAAAGATCCCACGCATTAATTGATAATATTAAATTCAAAACCCTGTCGCTGCTTTTATAAATTTTATGCATTAATGTTGTGTATTAAATTGACATTTTTTAGCAAGCATCACAACAACACAAGGTTTCTTTTTTAATAAAAGCTATTATACAATAATTACAAGCAAGTAATTACAAATATAATAATAATATTAAACTATGCAAACCAATCAACATTTTAATTGAAGTTTAAATTTGTCCTTATATTTACTTTGTTTTAATTAATTACCTTTGTATGAATGTATTCAGGATGGATTCATATTCACACCATTAATAGTACTTACGAGTATGTAGTTACTCTTAAATTAGTGACGATATGATAAATAAACCAAATAAAACATCATTTATTGATTTTACAAATCAAAGATAATCTTCGAATGTTGTTACGAAGATAGTCCCAGAGTCCTATCAGTACAAGATCTGTCCCTGATAGATGGCGGTTGAGGTTTGAAGAATTGCTATAGTCGAGACTATCCCTGTTAAGCTTTTTGTTCGAAGACTCTACGGTGTCTATCATTTATTCGGCAGCCATTATTAGTGAACACTCTCGATGAATTTGTTCCAAATCGTCTTCAAAAAGATCCAACTCGTGACTGATTCGGTGGTACTTCTTTGCTGAGAACATCATTTAATAACACAACAGAAGGTTTAAAGTAAGCGACCTTTCAAGTGTTAATTTGAATCGCATCTTCAAAAATAAAGTCTCAATTTATTCAGTACCTTAGAAAATATATTAATAGAATGAAGCTTTATTTTTAAATTTTCTCAGATTCTTACAAAATTCTATCTACAACATCTGCTGGGAAATAAAGTACATTACGTTATTACTTGCTGTAGTATTTATTTACTTATTGTTATTCTTTTTATTGTTTATTTACTTATTATTACTCTTATTTTTATCATTCTTCTAATGAAAGTGATCTTTTATTGCTTACATGTTTTTAGGATGCAGTTTTTGTCGATGGTCGACAAGTAAAGGAAAGTGTATTGCTTTAAACTGCAATAATTTGCATTTATTGCATCCCCCTTCTATCTGTCACTTGTACTGTACTGTACTGTACCCTACACCAAGCATTAGCACCTTGTATTGTCTGTCGACAGCAATTACATGTCCATCAAGCACTTCAATTATAATTTCATTATTAACACCACAATCACCGGACGCCATGCGGTGCAATGAAATCTAATTTAAGTTCTACAGCAAAATAATTAACTAAATTTGAAATAAGAGTGCATAAAGAACCCGGTTGACTTCAGCTCGAGTGTCAGTTTTGTCTGCAGATATCCTTGAGAGATGACCAGCAGAAGGACATCATCAGCATTGTGCTTGGCTGTGGCTGTGGCCTTCTTTCGTCTTTGTTTCAGTTGCCCGCATTGCATGGAGCAGTTGCTTGGGCAGAACGATTTAAGTAACTGTTTGCAGTTGACGTGTCGAGATGACGACGAGGAGTTTCCTGTTGTTCTCAACCGCAAACACCTGAGTGAGCAATTTAAGTTGATGATGACTGCAGTTCGATTTGAACACGTGTCGTTGTTGTTTTGTTGTTGCTGTTGTTGTGTTGTGTTCTATTCGCTTTTGTGTTGATGAAGTATCCAACAGCAGAAGTTTCAAAGAAGCTGCAATAGAAGCAACATTAGCAACAACAACAACAACAACAACATCAAAATCAATTTCAACAACAACAAAGCACATGCTGCGTACAACACATTTTAGAAATTTAATTTCGTGAACTTTGCATTTTCCGTTTACGCTTAAAAGTATGCAACACAATTTGTACAGGCCTAATTTCACATCTTGATAATTTTAAAGGTTTTATGATTTATTTACTACATAAAAGCAGTAACAGCAGCTCACTTAATTGCGATTCTTGGTTGTTTTTGCTTCATACGTTGAATATAGTTTGCTTGTCGTTGAGTTGAGTACTTTTTACAGGCAATTAATATGATTTATGATGTCCAGACATCATCCTTGAGTTTTTATAGTAACACATTGGCACTTACACAAACACACACACACACATACACATACATTTATTCTCAACAGACAATTATGTCGTATATCATTGCTGGCGAAATGAATGATTGATGTCGAAGCAAAAAAATTGTCTCTCTTGATGGAAATTTCAACTCCGATGCCAAGTTTTTAATAAATGTAATGAAAACAAAAACTACAAATAAACACTTAAAATATGTACCCCTGTAAACACTGTATATTCTATAAATTAAAAAAAGTCCATTTAATTACACTTTTATTACCGTTTTTATACCCTACACCTTAAGGTAAGGGTATATTCACTTTGTCACGAAATGTGTAACGCATAGAAATAGAGACGATAGGTATAGAAAAGTATATATATATTATTGATCAGCGTGATCTCCTGAGTCGATTTAGCCATGTCCGTCCGTCTGTCTGTCTGTCTGTCTGTCTGTCTGTCTGTCTGTTGAAATCACGATCACAGTAGAACCGGTGAAGATATCGTGATGAAATTTTGCAGGAATATTGCTTCTTGTGGTGTGCAGTTTGGTATTGAAAATGAGAAAAATCGGTCAACGACCACGCCTATTTTTTATAAGAAATGTGATATCAGCGTTCGTTTTTAAGTTATGACAACAAAATTTCATTCTTGGGTATAGAGTAACATTATCCGTTAATATGCCAAATATGGGCGTGGTCCGCCCACTTTTAGGTTACACAGGAAAAAGAGGGTCTTAAATGGTTATAATGTTAAATATATAAACTTCCTGAATAAAAGTTTATATAACAACTTATTCTCCAATAAAACACTATAGCAGCAAAACTGGGCACTTTTACACTACTTATTAAACACTACACTACTTATTATTACTACTCATTAAAACAAATTTATTACCATGTAAATGAAGTTTAAATTTGAACAAAATAATAAAACAACTAAGCTAGTTATTTGGTTTTGAAATAGGTAATGACCACGCCTACTATTTATACAGAGGCGTAACTAGGTCTCATGGAGCCCGGGACGGTTGATCAACTTGCGTAATCAACTCCCGTCTGTGATTAAATGTGATTAAAAGGTAGCTTTTCTTATAACCAAATATTTCCTCTAGTTTCAGTTTAAATTTTTCAAAACTTTTTAGGTGTAGGGTATCTAAAATTCAGCCAGGCCGAATATAGCTTTCTTACTGGTTTTTTTATTGAAATATTCTATTTTCAATGAATTTCCGTATTTTACTTTATTTTATTGATTCTCTTCTTGTACAGTTGTTATTTATGTATATATTATTTTCCTTTAAATAATTATTCACAATTTCTCGGAAACATGTTATTTTTAGCATACAGAGAATTTATTGCCTACAATTAGGCTGCATAATAAATCTTCCTCTTCTTGAATTTTGTATGAATGTGATGCAGGCTTTGCTAATGAAAGAACTTAAATAAATACAGCAAATTTAGACAACTCCGGTTATAAACTGTGTGGAGTGTCATTCCATGTTGAATGTTTTGTAATCCCTAAAATATGCAACACTTTTCTTAATTATGAAGAAAAGCCAGCCAGCCAGTCATCATCAACAGCATCAGTGAGAAGATAACCGGAATAGAAAAGCCAGCCCAGAGTCAGGATTTGCTGTCAACGATTTGTCACACGACAAATTATTGTTGTCTTCATTTTTTGCACGCTTCTTCTCTTCTCTGCCATCATTAACCCAACTTCTCCAAAGTGTTGGAACAACAAGCTAAATAAACCAAGCGAAATCAACCGCCTGGCAGACGCTCAGAGAGAGAAGCACTTTACAACCGTCTCAAACAGACGCCGAGAAACACAAATTCTTGTTTTTCATTTTCTTCTGTGCCCTTCTCAACGTCGGCGTCTTTACTAATGACGCATTTCTAAGATCTTTTTACCTTATTTTGAACTTTTTATTATTATATTTCTTCCGTTCTGTCTTTCGTCTGCCACGTTTTGTGACTTGATTTGATTAACTTTCTATTTTTTTCGCTCTGGGGCAAAAGAAGAAGAATACAAAAAAAGGATTCCTTAATTTGCAAGCAGAAATGGATACTTTTTTCTGGATCTGACAGAATTCCATACGCAAGGAGAGAGTAATTTAAGCAGCAGAAGTACATAGAAAGAGTTTAATGAGCCAAACGAAAATATGAGTAATCATGAGCAATCGACTATGTAATCTAATATTTGTTGTATTCTGTATTTTAATACGTTTCATTTTCTTTGGGCGTTTTATTGCTGTATTTTATTTGTAACTTTTAATCGCCGGGGGCCCCTCAAAGTATGCAACAACTTTATGTCGCGCTTAGCGACAACTTTGCTCTGCCATGACGAATTTTCACGCCTCCAAGCATGCTTTAGATGCTAATAATTCACGCACGAGGCGGCGGTGCCTGACACCGTTGTTGTTGCCGTTGTTGTTGTTGTTGTTGGTTCTCCTTTTTTGAAACGCTGCCGTTTACAGCATCTGAACGAGCAGGCGGACAGACGCTTGGCTGCTGGTCCTTCAAGTGTCAGCTCAACGCAGATTCCATCGCATGTACCTCGACAGTTAACCATGATGATGGACAACGGTACAGGATCCAGGACACGCAGACTGTCCCTGTCCCAGGCAACCCAAGAAAAACGAAAAAGAAGACACGAATTTTTCAAGTTCTATTTTCACATTTTTTTGCTTCTGTCGCGTGTTCTGCAATTCTTTTTAGCAATCATTTTTCATTTTTTCGTCCTCAGAGCACTCTTTTCTTTCTCTCTTTTTCAAGTTCATACTATCGCTGGTTCTTTCCGTCGTTTTTCGCTGTTTTTACTCTACTTTCCTCTACTTAATTGCTTTGGATATCTGCTCGAAGAGATAAATTTTCTTGTAATTTTGTAACAGAGACAAAAAAGCAAAAAAAAGACAACCAACATTTTTCTTCTCTAAAGTTGCCAGAACGACGGAAGGAAGTTCATTTCGGACGACCAAAGAACTTGAAAGGTTTTCAGTAGAAGTCGCTGCGTCAGTCAAAAATAACTTCTAAAGCGCGAAGAAAAGGAAAAAAAAAACAGTGTGGAAGGAAATATTTTTCATTCATCTTGTTAATTGTTTTGAAACATTTGTTATTTATTTTCTCTACCCAGGTTAACAGCGTTGACTTAAGACTTTTATTAGGACTCCCAAATGAAGGTACAGAGAAGCATTTTATTTGGTTTCATTAGCTTAAAATGACAATTTTTGACAAACGTACGAAATCGAAACTAGTGATTAATTTTTTGAACTTGGCATCCTTTTTTTATTCTGTTGAATTATCAAACAAAAATAGTTACGATTAAAATTTCGATTTTAATTTTTCGGATCAAAATAAATAATAATAAAATTACAGAATTCTTGCAATTACGAATTTAATTTGATATTAATTCATCAATTGAATCATTAATCATTTAATGAATATTCTCGTTTTAATTAATTTTAATTTTATTCTAATTTTATTTTTATCAGATTTTGTGTACACATTATCTGTACTTTTTATTGATTTTTTATGGATTTTAAAATTAATTTGTAGCCTGGCAACTCTTAACCATAACTTCGTTAAAGAATATAATGGAAAAGCTTTTCAAGCATTCTTACATTTTTTAGCGACATCTGGCTTCAAACATGTTTAGTATTTGAACGATATAACGATTCATTGTAAATTATAGCTTGTTTATTGAAGTTTACAACTTTAAACAACTTAAGCTTTACTTGGATGAAAAACTTTCCAACTTTGACATGAAAAGAAAATTTTTTTTGTGTAGATTTCTGTCTACAAAACTTTAGAGCTTTTAAAACATTGTTGAATTTCTATAATGATCCATTTTAACCTACAAATGTATCCAAAATTATACATAAACGGTAGTGCTTTCAATAATAAATTCAGTATGGTTTTTTACAAATACTATCCATGCAAAGCTTCTGAGTGAGCTTTAGGGCAGTGTGATGAATCTTGTTAAAGTTTATAATTGAAATGTTTAATATACCGAAGAAATCTTGCACTACACTAAATCTCGTTTTTAAAGTATTATCTATGTATTTTTATTTTAAAGGTCCAAATACATTTTCGCACGTATTTATATGAAATAGAAATTTGTTACTTACTTAATTTATTTACACAAAATGAAAATCTATATTTTACCAATTAAAGGGCACACTATATTAAATTATTGTAATAAAATTTAATATGTTAAATAATAATATAAATTTAATATAATTTACGATTTAGAGTAATTTATTTAAAATAAAAAACATTATTTGTAGCGATGTTTATAAATAAAATAAATTAGTTTGTTATATGAACGCAATTGTGGAATCTTCACAGTACTTTTCAAACTTCAACCATGTTGCTTGTACTAAAAATAATCGTTTTAAAGATGTGACTGGTTTGTGCACTTGCTAAGAATTCATAATATTCACAAACCGTTATTTTCCACACTTTTTTCCATTCTCTTCACCACGTGATTTTTTTGAACACCGCGCCTCGATGAGTCAATTTTTTGATTTATTTATTTATTTTTTGAATATTTTTTTTATATTTTTTTATATTTTTTGTAAATGTAGTGACGAATGGATATTTAAATGAATGAAGAACTCCAGTAAAAATTTATATATTAGAAAAACATGAGATCATTGAGTGTAAATACGAGTATAATATGTTTTAAACTTTCTCAAAAAATGTATGAAAGCAAAGGAATACAAATAAATGTCTTCAAAGTGGATTATTATCCCAATATAATTATTTATTATTTTAATTTAATTATTTTTAACAATAAATTGTCATTTCTCTTAAATTTTTTTTTGACACTGAAAATTTTTGTAAGAAAAAATTAAGGAAAATTGTAAGCAAGCAAAAACAACGACAGCAGTTAAGCTAATTGTCTTTCTCTCTAACTCTGTCCCCCTCTCACAGCCTCCCTCTCGCTCTGTTCTGTCCCTGTCGCGGCTCAAGAACACAACAGCACAGAACAATACAGAAGTTAACCTCAAAACAGTTCTTCAAGCTGCAGCTGTATTTTATTTTGAGGGTTTTTTGTTTTTATAAAGTGGTCTAAAGTGGTTGTTTCTCGGTGCGCTCTCGTGTGATGCAAATGGCCTTGAATTGTCTACACACACGCACACAGAGGCACTTACAAGCACACAAACAGACACAAACATCCGCATAGTAGGTCGTTTCTGGCTCAGTAACCGCAAAGTATGCAACATGGAAAAACGCATGCAGCAGAGTTTATTTTAAGATCCTTATTAAAGTTTGCACATGTTTTTGTCCTCCACGCGACGACGCCCTGAGGTATGCAACGAATATATTTTTCAGTGCTACTTTTTCACAAATTTGTTTTCCGTTTTGCCCCCCTTTTTTGGGGGTCTTTCAATCGAAACGTCGCTGGCGTTGACCCTCATAGAATGAACCGTAACCAGGTCAATTACTCGATTTTCTCCTGAAGTTTTTATTTGTTTTTATTTAATTTTTTTTGGCTCTTTACGTATGCAAAAACGTGTCACAAAAAATGTTGCTGAATTCGGTGTCGTGAAAATGTTACTCTATCGTGCAAACTTTTGGCACATCTTCAATTTCATTAGCAAATAAGCGTCATCAGTCGTGATCATTATCGTCCTCGGCAGGAGGTCGACGTATCCTCCGCCAGACACACTGACTGACATTCATTCGAATGGTTGGTGTTCGTGGAGCTCGAACAGTTTCAGGTTGTACAGCGGTTGGACGAATGCGATGACGTGATGCCTGTGAAGGAATCCGGTTCTTTTAGCGCACATCCATTCCTTGTCTTTGTCTTCTTCTTCTTTTTTACTGCATTCATCATGTTTCGCTTTTATTTGCTGTCGAAGAAAATGAAGTTGTTTCCAAGGTTTTCCTTCGTTTGTCCTCTGCCAGGATTCAGAATGTTTGATGAATGCGCTTAAAAATTGTTCCGGACGAATGATCTCATAACTCAAATTCAACGATAATCGAATTAATAAAATTGATTGAAGGTTAAGGGAAACATGAAACCGTAATAAAGAAATAGTATATAATGTTTTAATAGTATGCTAAATTTTTGACTAAACTAATAATATTTAAATACTAAACTCGTTAAATTTTTAATTCTACGGATAGGTAGATCGTTTTATTAAACTTGAGGGTTTTGTAATTATTGACAAAAATTAAAGAAGCAAAGATTTCAATATTTTCATTAATATATATTAGAAAAACGTTCATAACTTCATAAAAAGTGTAATACGACAATGACACAAGACACTTTAAAATGGCAACTCTGTAAAAGCTTCTTCGAAAAGCTGTCTCTCTCTCTCTCTCTCTCTCTCTCTCTCGCGTTCTCTCTCTCTATCTCTCTTTCTCTCTCTCTCTCGCGTCCCTCTGTGATGTTACACTCAGACATACTTTGTTGACATTCTTGGAACACGCTGTGCGGCTCGTTAATTTGTCTTAATTTCCTGCAGCATCTTCTTTCTTTCGAGGGACCGACCTCAGAGAACGTATACGAAAAAGGAAATCGAAAAAGCTTTGATCTTTGCGCATGTCTGTTTATAGCCTTCTCTCTCTCGCTTTCTCTCTCTCATTCTAGCCTCCCAAAGCGACCTCCACATCATGCTCTCTAAGTGCCTTTTACTTCACTCAACTTCATTCCATTCTTCTCCCTTCTCCTCTCTTCCTGCACCGACAAATGTGGAGATGCTGTGCTTCACTTGCAAAAACAGTATCAGTGCGAGCTCTTTATTCTTCCAGTGTATAGTATACTCTCTCTTTTTCTCTTAATCGCTGCTCTATTCTGAGTTTCTCTCTCAGTCAGCCTCTGCATCGGTCGAGCCCTCTTTTTTCTCGTATTGCGTCTTAAATTTAATAACAAAAATAACAGTTCGAGCACAGTTTTGCGCCAGTTCCAAGTCCACCTGCAAGCTGTAAGCTCATGCCAAATCGACTGCTGCGAACTCCAAATATTTTCCAAGTGTTCCTCCTTCACTATCTTGGCCAATCCTATCAGAAAGTGACACTAAACGGGAAAAAAGTCTAAAACTATGTGAATGTGCGAATGTGAATCATAAGAAGTGAAAACTTTTAGAAATAAATACTTAAAGCGTTCGATTTAAAGGTGAGTATCAGATAAAGTAGAAATGCTGCATACTTCTAGGTGCCTCATTAAATATTGTGGTATACATTCAGGCTCAACTCATTTGTACCAGAAGGAAACTCTTACTTCTTAAGATTTCTGCAGTGTGACTTGTAATCTGAAAGTATACTTGAGATCCTTCCTCATACAATTCAAAATTGTTTTTTACTTCTACGTTCTTTGAGAACATTAATTTTATTTTGTACTCTGAAAACTTGTCGTTGTGTTAATTATACGCAAAAGAAATCCGTTTAATTACTTCGTCATTTACTTCTGCTGCGTCAATTCTTATTGTTTTAATTGTTGTTGTAACGCAATTCATGTCAAGCCTTTTAATATTATTCCGTTCTGCCCCGTTCATTTGCTGCTTTTGTCTGGTTACTTATTTGTCATTGCATACAATTAGGCGCAGTTTTAGTTTCTACATCTACATTTCTTCGTAGAAACTTTCATCTTCCCTTCCAGGAGAGCGGGGAGGTGAGGGATTGTCTGTAAAACGAGACTATTTGCGAGACGTAATAAAATATTTTTTGCTTCCTTTTCTTGTATGCTGCAAAAACTCTTCTTTACTCCTCTGTCTGTCGTTCCAAAGAATTCAGAATTATTTTGCATTCTTAGTGAGTAAAGAAAACGTGACTTAAAAGCAGGAATAAAAATGAAGATTTAAAACAATGACCAGCATCAGAGCGCTGAGAATAAAAGGAAGATTCAGATGTCTGAAAGAACAGCATAAAAATTGTATGCTTATTCTATGTGGCTAAAATTTTATATTCAATTAAACGTGGTTCAGAAATACAATTAAATCTAATGTAATTTCAATGATAAAGGAATTTTCAATTAATTATTAAAACGCGGAGCTTTGACCAGGCCACATTTAACTCTCATTCTTCTTATATTTTGTATTTTTTTTGTGTACGCAGTAAAATGTTAGTTTAGTCAAAAATGAAAAGTAAATAAAATAGTTTGTTTACCCTAAAAGTAGGCAGCATATTTTCTGTATTTACAGCGATTTTTTCCTTCTCGTTTACTCTACACTTGGTATTTATGTTGTATCTGCCAGAAAATGTCGGTAAAAGCAAACAGAAGAAAACCACTTGACTTATTCTCTTTCACAAAACCACCAACAACAACAACAACACTGAAACAACTAACATTTGTTCGCTAATTAATGCTGTTGGCACGTGGCAATATCTTTGCTTTAAAACTCTAACGTGAGCCGTCTTTGAGCTCGTGGGTGGTTTTTGACTCGTGAACCTTTGATATATACTGAATGGTGGGCGTTTACACACGCCCACCCACCCGTACACACATACACACCTCTACACACACCCCATCCTAGTGTCGCTCTCACATAGATTTTCATTATTTATTCATCAGATTTATCGTGTTTTTGTAGATTTCTTACGCTTTTTGGTTTGTTTATAAAATCTCTGGAGTTCGTCTGCATGGATGTCTGTGATTGTGTTCGCGTCTATGCGTTTATAGACGGCTCTGTGTCTTAAGTTGCTTCATGACGCTTGAGGCACGTAATGGGCTCAGTTACTCCGCCGCTTCTACCGTGATTCCTGCCGTGAATTCCCCGCCGTCCTTTGCGTCTGTCTGCCTGACTGCCTGTCTGTCTGGCTTTTCGTCTGTCACTCGCAGGTCGGAATCTGTTCCTGCTACCTGCTGCGCTCGTCGCTGTATTGTTTATCACTTTGTTTGTTTTGCTTCAAATCAAAACTTTTGAGCCTTAAACTAGGCTCCACAATTTTTCTTAACTTTTTTATCGCTTCAAACTG
Organism: Myopa testacea; assembly: GCA_949629155.1. Lineage (NCBI taxonomy): Eukaryota > Metazoa > Arthropoda > Insecta > Diptera > Conopidae > Myopa > Myopa testacea. Next base: position 47,268,851 of record OX451346.1, on the reverse strand, counting down.
GACTACAAACAAAATGCTCTGTAAAGCGTTGACACGAATTCAAGCTGACATACTTTAAGTTGAGAACCCTGTATTTTGCTTTAGGATAAATTATTCATGAAGTGTCAGCTGTCAAGTTCCAGGAATGGAAACTAAAACCAAAAAAGATGCAACTTGCTTTGGATCAAAGAAGGTTCTGTTGTTGGTTGAGATGGCTTCTAAACTTGTGCGTTGAAGTAACACTGATTTCATTTGTTTCTGTAGTATATCTGTTTTTTATACTTGTTATCATCGAATATATTTAAATCAATCTCCGAATAAAGTTTAATCTAATTTTTAAGGATCTAATTTTATACAAAAATACAAACAAATATTTTCATTTCAATTGACGATTAAAGTTTGAGGAATTGGAGTTTAATAAAATTTAAATTCTTCACGCACAGAAAAGCCCAAACCAAGCAATATTTTTTCTGTCTTCATTTTCTTTGATTTCTCTCTCGCTGCGGTCAAATGTTTGCATAACACTTGAAACGTTTCACAGTAAAAAGCAGAAATTTCTTTTGAAAAGAAGTTTTAGATTATTTTCCTAATATTTCACTGCCCTTATAAAGGTTCATCAAAAGTATATGTGTATGTGTGTGTGTGTGAGTGTCAGTTACACAAACACACACTCAAACAAGCAAGCAAACGTACGAGGAACATCAGTCGTCATAACTTTCAAGTGATATGTTTCAACATAATCATGAGCATCACCATAATCGCCGTCCACGTCGTAACTTTTCATCATCATCACCGTCATGATTGTGATTTTGATTCTCGGCATCTTCATTTATGATATCATTGTTGTTATCATCATCAACATTACCAACATTATCCACATCATCAGCGTCAGCGTCATCGTCGTTATCATTATTATTATTATTATTCCGCTTTTTGCAATGAAGATTATCACCATCCTCATAGAGTTGTCAAAACCTTCTTACAAATGTTTCTGCCACAGCAAGAAACGACTATAAGCCATGAATTCAGTTGACTTTAAAGTGAAGTCGAGTTGTGTAAAGCCCACAAACACACACAAATACACACACACGCACACACACAGACAGACACAGAGAGCTGGTTATACAGCCAGCCAGCGTGTGAGTGAGCATTACGACATACTAATTTTTCACCAACAAATCATGTTAACATGCTTTGGTTACACAAACGTGTTTCGTGGAGTACCCGATAGCAGCAGATGCAGCTGCAGTCCTTGCGGAATACGAGCACCCTTCATTCAGCACTCTGCGAGTTCCGCGGCAGGCTTCGTCGCTTTAAGCACTCGTCAGTCGTCAGCCTCAAAGGAACGCAAATTGGTGAGGTTTCAGTTTTTTACTTTCTCTGTTCCTCTGCTACTCTTCCTCTCTTCCCTTCCGTCTGTGTTGTTGTTTTTCAAGAGTGGCCAAATTCATTTGGGACGTCGATGATTTTGTTTGATGACAAAAAGCACTCAACGACAGACAGAGAAAGAAAGAGAGTGAGAGAGAGAAAGAAAGAAAAGAAAGAGGCATCCAGAAATAATTCTGATTATGAGATGGAATGAGCGGATTGATGAATGATGGATGGGTGGATAAATGGATGGATGACTGAATGGATGGATGGATGGTTGGTTCTTCGCTTGAATTGAAAGTCCTGCGTAAAGGAATACGCACTCTTTACAGTGTGTTTAAATCATTGCGTTTTTTGAATTTTTTAAGCTTTAATTATTGACTTTTATTCTTTGTCCACATCAACTCAGTTTTTATTTCAACATCTTTTTTGTCTCCATCCGCTTTTTTATCATTCACAACTGGTGATAATTTAGCGTTAACTTTGCACACAGTACATTTTTTTTTGTTCGCGTGCTCTACACTCGTGCTCACACTCTTAACCCACCTGCGACCCCCGAAGAGCTGCAGGTGAGTGCACACGCAACTGCAGGAAGAACGGAAAAAATTCATTTCAATTTAAAGAAAGACTTTAAGTTCCATTAAACTTTAATCATGAGTTCAATATTCAGTCGTCAGTTAGTCAAGTTAACAAAAACATAAGATTAAATATACTGACAAAAATAATCTTCGATTGATTGGAAATTCTTTGAATTCAAATTTGTTGGATTCTGTCAATAGTATTCTTTCTAGTATTCTATTCTTTTATCGCATTATTTCATCATATTCCCTTTTTTCATTCCTATCGACTTGAAATTTCCTTCTGGGTTGTTTTTTATTTTCGAGCTTTAATTTTTTTCATGTTTTGAGGGTGGTTTTACTTTTATACTTTTATTTTGTTTTTGTAAATTTTATTTATTTTTCTTTATTTATGTACTAACACTGTATTTTGCTACTGTGGACATTCTTGTGTGGATGTGTGCGCTTTTGTGTGAATGAAAATTTACAGGAAATGTCGTTGAAAGTTTCTAGAAACGGTTAAAATTCATTTAAGTAATTCAAAATGAAATGAATAATTTAAGGCATTAAAATTTAATATTAAAATAAAATAAATAAAAATGATAAAAAAATCATCGTCTCTCTCTCACTTAAAGTGCTATCAGAAATATCACCTTATAAAATCTTGCCTTAATATATTATTTTTGTGGAGTTTTCAATATTAAAAGAAAGACAAAATTTTACTTTTAGAAGGTTTCCTTATTTTGTCAGTTAAAATGTTTTTAATTTATTTTTCTGTTCTATTCTATTAATTCGTTTATAACTTATTATTTGTAAATCTATTTTTTATGTATTTTGATCAATTTTTACCAAACTTGCTCCATTTTTGTCAGCTTTATTTTTATTATTTATTTTTCTGTGTGTCGTTACAACCAAAGCCACGTTTTCTGAATGCGTATTCTGCGGTCGCCGTCAGCAGATGTGTTGAATGAAATTATTTTAGCCTCCCAGCGATTCCGCTTGGACGCCCTGAATGGCCCAACTAAAGGACGATGTAATAAAAGCGGCTGAATTTCATGAATATCAAATTATTTTCATATGCGTCAAAAATTTTATGATGCGCGGCGGCGAATTCCTTCGATTGGCAACCACCAACGTCACCTGAGGACCGCCTGATTGACGTACTGAGTACGGTTGCAGCCATACAATATATCGTATCGTACGGCAAAAATATAGTATTTATTATTTTATTATCACATCCAATTTTTTGTTGAAGTACGAAATATTGAAATGCTTGCGACTGCGGTGAATTCTTGTTGCTTTCCATAACAAACGAGCGGCTTAAACTGGATCATATTCTGGATTTTTACTTGTTTCATTCGTTTAAAAAGAAGTCGTTTTGTTTTAAAAGCTGTTTGTAAGCTTTACTTTATTAGTTGGAGTACGAATTTGAAGCTGTAAACTTTTTGGATTTACGTTTTCGCTCTCATCATTTGCTTTAAGCGACTCTAATAGACCCTAAACTCTTGTTTATAGTTTATTTCCGTTTTTGTCATAATTTGCATGGCAAAAGAGAAATTATAACGGCTCTTTTTAAATGGGGTCTTTATATCTAAGTGTGTGTGTGTGTCTGCGTGTGTAAAAGTAACATCACGTTATCAACGCTTGAGTTTCTTTTCAGCGAATGGTGTGAAAACTAAACATAAGCTGATGATGAAGACATCAAAAGAGAGAGGAAAAAATAAATCCGCTTTGATAGAGTTTGTTGCCTCCTTTCGAGGCACAAAAGAAATGCAACATCATTAATTTGTTCGCATGCTAGCCAACTTAAAATGTGTGAAGATGGTAGTTTTTTAGTAGTGAAGTTTTGCGTTGTTCGGTGCAGCGTGGATTCTCTAAATTCTAAACTTTGAAGAGTTCTGAGGCATTGAAGAAGTGCAGAGAAAATAAGTAGAAATATAAAAGATTAAAAATTTGAAAAAATATAATGAAAAATAGGAGAAAAAATTATCTCAAAGAGTGTCTCTCTGAAAAGGCCTAAATTATGTGTTTAAATGTACACAGAGTATAAAAAATTCAGAGAAACCTTCTAAATGGAAGATAGGGAAGTACAAAAGTAGGTATAAAATATATAAAAGCTCTTAAAAACGAGATAAAAATTTCAGTTGAATGTTGTTGCTGGCAACCGAAAACACTTAACCGCAACGAAACCAACAACAAAACCATAACCACGAAGAAGAAAAAGAAAAGAAGACTCTTCATTTATATCAATCTACTTGGCTGTCTGTCTGGCTGTCTGCGTATCTTCCCCGCACTTTACTCACCCTCGAACGATTTTACTTAAAAGTCTGTGTATATTCTAGTTTTGGCGTGCATTTTGTAGATAAATACAGCAGTGTTGCCATATTGCTTCGTTTCTTGGTTGCCAAAATGCAGAGCATTTGCCAAACACAGGTGTGAATAACCTTTGAATATTGAAATATGAAAGAGACGAAGACGGTGAGAAGAGAAGGAGAGGAGAAGGAGACGAAAGAAATTAATTCAATGATGTGATGTGGTAAAAAAAATATCATATCATATTTTCCCGTCTTATTTGATTTTTTCCGTTCCTTTTTGCTCATTTTCCTATTTTTGGAAAAGTGTTTGTTAGCTTGTGACTTGAAGGAGTGAAGAAAAGTGGATGGACCACACCCATCTTTGGCACAGTATTTAATTCTGGAGATTAGATGCATTTATTGTGTGTTATAGTTTTTATTTTTGGAACCGAACAGCATCTATTCGCCTTTTAAGCTCTTGTGAGTATGGATAATAATATTGTTCGATATACATATCAGGTTTTCATCATTAAAATTCGATCAACTGAAGATTTTAAATTAAAATTGAATAACTGCGAACATGTATTATTTTTAATCAACCAAAGCAAATGCGTTGAAATGACGATTTTAAAAACAAATAGTTAATTAAACTAAAGCAATACTTAATCATAAAATCAGCATTCATTCAATTATAATATTTTTTCACAGTTAAACACAAAACAACAACTAATAATACAATAATTTTTATAATTCGACCAAATTTAAATAAACGGTAAATTAATGCTATTGTATTATAAAAAGACTACTGAATTTCATTAAAAAATAACTACAAAGTAAACAATAAACAACCAAAAACAAAAACTCGCGAAATAAATTGAGTTCGTAATTAAAAAACAAACAAATAAATAAACAATTTAAAGCCCAAAACTATGCCGCACAAATGTAAGCTCAATTTAATTACGAAATCCGCATTTGAAAAGAAGCAAAAAAACTAAAACGAGAACTAAACCATCAATTAGTTAAAATGCTATGTTGTATTAAAAAATAAAATCCAAAAGAAGCAAAAAATGTGCTCACACAGCCAACTGATTTGCCAGCTCAATATTGATCGGATATGCACACAAAAATGTTGCATACTTTTCGGCGCTTTAATAACAACGATTGTGGTTTAATCAATGATTGAATAAATGAATTGATTATATGGACTTGGATGTTTTTTATTGTTTGCGGTTGAATTTAAATAAAATAACGAATGGACACAGATTTGTATTTTAATATCCTGTCAATTTTTTCATGTTATTTATTTATTCTTTGGTTTATTCTTTTTTCCTCCATCTGTTCATGCTAAAATATTCCCGATTACAATAAATGAAGCTTAATACTTCATGAAAAAAACAATGCGATGATGTGATGAAATAGATAAGATTATCTGTAGATAATAACTGGACTAACACAGAAAAAAACCACAGAAAAAGAACTGTCAAAGGAACATTTTAAGGAACTGTCTCAGAAAGAAGACGTAATTTATTCCTATCTGAAAAAGCATCCCTTCAAACAGAAAAACTAAAAAAAGATGGAAAAGAATTTCAAAATCTAAACTAGAAATATTAATATTAATTTTTGTAATTCTGTATTCTTTTTTTCTTCGAAATCTTTCAGAAGACCATTAAACCTGCATCACTATCATCATCAGCATCGGCATCATCGTCCTCAGCAACGTTATCAACGCACAGGGATGAAATTTATATCGATGATGAAGGCATCGAAGGCTCCGGTGGACGCGGAGAGGTGAGTGCAATGATTTTTACACAAAAAACACACATACAAATTACTCCTCACTCGTTTTTAAACTCACACACATAATAAAATGAACACCTAAAAAGATGCAAAAAAACAAAAAACGATGGGTTTAAAAACTTTCAGCCGTTCAACACTCACATACATTGTTTCTTTCATACATTTTAAACATTTTCTTATATGTTTTATTCCTTTCTCGAAGAAAGAAGAAGATTAAACGAGTTCACGTACTGACTTCATTTTATGAATATAATTTTTCTCCCTGCAACTGCTGCTTCTTCCGGTTTTCTCATAACTCAACATGCACTCATTCTGTCACATAACTTTAGGCGCTCTTCGAAAAAAGCACTCAATTCAACTCAACTCAACTCACACTCTTAGCGACTTCGACCTCGAGTGCCCAAAAAGAACCCAAACGCATGAGACGAGGCACAACGACGACGACACATATTTTTTGTTGAATAAAATTGATTTCAGGAAATTCAGATCCGGATTTCTCCCCACTTTTATCTCTCCCTTTATGCGCTCTGCCAAGCTTTTATTATAGCCATTTGTGGTTAGCAGGTCAGCTCCAAACCGTCAACGTCTTTCGGCCAAATGTTTGAAGCTGGCTGCTGATGAACTACTGAACTCATTTGCGTTTTTTATTTATTTTTATATACAATTCAACAATCATATACATTATACCCTACATCCGAAGATTAAAAATTTGTATTAAGTTTGTAACACTTAAGTTCGTGTAACGCACAGAAGGAGGCGTGGCAAGTATAGAGAATAGATATTAGTATATATTCTTGGTATTCTTCTAAGTATACAACATCACCTCCGGAGTCGATTTAGTGATCTGTCTGTCTGTATGTCGGTTTTTTAAAACAGCATATCGGAATTACTAACATGCTGTTAGTCGGATGATGCAAAATTTAATTCCCAGTTAGAAGTAAACACTTCTTTATTCAAATAAAAATATTTCATTATTTTTAACTGATTAATGTTCCTGATGCTATTGATGTGACACATCCTTCGGTCGATTGGCTGAATTCTGTTGCCTTGAGTTGATTTGTATTGAACTTATTTCTATTTTTATTATTTTATTTCGTGATAGGCAAAAAAGCGACCATATCAACATCGATAAGCTCCTCATTAGTATAGCCATGTAACTTACATACGATTACATTAATACATATGTATATCCATGTCCATTTCAATGAACATCAACAACAGTCAAGGACAAAAATGATGCGGTTGCTGAATGGGAGGCAAAGTTGGGGGGAATTATAGCCCCCTGCTTACCCTCTGACTTATGCTCAGCTCCCATCCGTCCCTCATTCTATCAGTGTCTACATTTCTCTATTATTTCATGTGATTCAATACTTTATTTCTGTTTTCCACTTTATTTTGAGTGCTATTTTTTGGCCTTCCTTGACGTCAACACTAACCTCAAGCAGAAGTTAAGAGTTATGATCATACGCAATCGTAGTGGACACAGAATTTCTCGGTTGACACAAATCAGAAAAGGAAAGAGAAGAAAAGCCACGGAGAAGGGAGCATGAGCCATGGCTTAACTCGCTAACGTATCCGGAAATCCGTCCAAATTACAACCGGAGCCTGTATTAACACCCAGATGGCGGAATAAAAGAGTGGCAGAGCGAGGATAGATGGACCTACATACAATCACATACTTTATATACACTACACTCACACATACACACACTCATGCTCGCATCTGCGAGCAGCTTCTCGTTTCATAGCTTTTAGCCATGTCCTAGAAAACTCGCTTTTGGACCGAGCAATAAATTGTTTTAATGCAATGTTGGTCAAACTTGCTGCTCTCCTGGGATTTGCTGCTTGCGTCATCATTGTGTGTGGTTGTGTGTGACAGAGTGTGGTTGTGTATGTTACACCGTTATAGATGCGCTGCGGTGCAATCGAGCGCGTTGCGGTTAAACGAAATGCATATTAAAATCGTAACATGAGCCACAGAAAAAAAACCTTTCGTTGAATATCGACAATAAAGTTTCTGTATATATTTTCACAAATATATTGTATTAGCAAATATTAAATTCATATGTTTTATTTGCTAATAATTTCATTCTTTACTTTGGTAATAATTTAATCATTTAAATTCATAAAATTAAATGTGTGTATAAATTTGAAGCCTCTTCTTTCAAGAGACCGCTTCTAATAGTTGAAGAATTGCTTGATTTGAAGAGAGAATAGTTTTAAGAGTTGCTTCTACAAGGATTCATCAACATATACAAATAATAAAAGGAACATCTTAATTGCTGAAAATTTGATTTGCGATAAAATGAAGCCCCGGCAACTCCGAACGAAACTATGGATCAATAATATTATCAACAGATCCGAAAACTTTATTTTACGTAATCGCAGTACACGTGTTTGTTTTGCTAATGTTGCTGTTGCTGTTGTTGCTGCTGCGTCACACAGCATAAATCAAAATTTGGCACAAAATCAATATTTATATAATATTGCACAGTTTTGACAACCAACACTAATTTCAACAGTGTTCTTGTTGCACAATGAATCCATAGAAAGCACTTTTCTTTGAGCCCTTCGCCCCCAACCCCACCCCTCTCTTCGGGCTCCTTTTTCTACTTCTGTAGTTGAAATTCCTCTACAAAAACGAACTCATGCAGCATCAATTTTTAGAATTTGCACTTTGAACGCATCCGCCGAGGAAGTAGAAAAACTTTTTCACTTTGTTCAGCGCGCTATGAGCTAGCTTTTGGTTCGCCCATCCGTCAAGCGGGCTACCACATGCAGAGGGCGGAGTAGGGTGCTGGTGGTGAGCGCTTGTGGATCATTTTACAAAGCGGCGAAGAACGGAAAATGTTGATGTCGGAAAAATTCTTCAGAGTTATTCTCCGGGTATTCAACAAGGACACCGATGTTGGCGATAACGAGAGCAGCAGCAGCAGCAACAGAAGCTTCGATGGTCTTCTAATCTTCCAGAGAGATCAACTAACTTCGTTGAACCGTGCGCAGCGCTGGCTTTTGAAGGATTCCTTCGTGTTGTTGCACTATTTTTTGCGCTTCTCTTTTGCACTCTTTTATTTACTTTAAATGATTGTGTTTTATTTTTCATAGAGTTTCAAAAATATTTCTCGCAACCAGGAAGGGGAAAAATAAAATTAACAGAATTCTGTAAAAGTTGCGAAAAGTTTAGAGTTTAGTTTCGTTGATTCAGTTGGAAATTTTGTAGTTTCTGATGGGCGGGGAACCGTTGAACGGACAGCTGCTGCTGCTTAGGCAAAAGTTGGCAACCCTTTTAGTGGAAAACTGACGAAAGTTTGTTTATTTAGTGGAATTGAAATTTCTGTTGCGGTTCTCTGGTCACTCGGTGGATCCGCAGAGAGCAGAACTTTGATGAAACGCGATGAATGCTGCATTGAATTCTTTCTTTCCGTCTTGGAAGAGTGTTTAAGGGTGAGGGGGTGGTGGGAGGGGTGCACGAGAAGGCAGAATTTTCCTGGTCCCAAAAGTTTTATATTTCATTTATTCAAATTGATATTCGCTTTAATGATTATTATTTAAATTAATTAATTAAAAAAGACAGCATTTAATTAAAGGAGTTTATTTAAATGAGGTTGATTGATTATGAAAACTTTTAAATATTTTACAGATTATATAAATTAAGTACAATTAGTTTAAACCAAAGGAAATGCAATAAAAAGCTCGCAAAAATAAACCAAAGTTTGCAATAAAATTTTCAATTTTTATAAATTCAAAAAGTTTAAAAACAGGAATCTTTTGTACTTAAAAAAGAATAAAATTCAAATTAAAATTTTAATTAGAAAGAAAAATAAAATTAAAATTTCAGTCAAACTTAGAATTAAAATTAAAGTTGTTTAAAATAATTTATCACGAAGTACATTTTAATTCCTAATTCAATACCTTCATCTCTTTCTTTCTCTGCTTGTCTGTGTTTCTACTTAAATATTTCCATGCCTTTTTTTTGTAGATATTCACTTCATAAACCTCTTTAAATGCTTTCCAAAGCCATCCTATCTTCTCTGGAAACGAAGAAAGAACGTCATTGCCTCATTGCCTGTTGCAACTCTCTCCCCTTCCGGTTTTGTACGCCATTTTAACAGAAGAAGAATGGATCCCGTAAAATCAAACGCGGAAACGCGTTAACCTAAAAATAAAATGAATGGACGCGTGATTTTATGAGGAGCCATTAAAAAATATGGCAGAAGAAAAGAAATTCAAAGAAAGAAAACTACTATATAGTGTATGAGTTGAAAAGTGAGCGAGAAAGTGAAAAATTCAAGAAAATCTTAACGTAGCATACTTGAGACTACAAAAACAAATGCAAATGCACCGTTATGCAATTAAACTGTACTCAAGAAAATGAAGAGTGAAAATCATGAGAGATGAGATTACAAAAAACTCTCCGCTTGGGTCTCGCAGATCCTTACGGGGCTTCAAGCTATTAATAAATGAACAAAGAAAGCAAAATTGCTTCCTAGCGGTGATAAAAAGCTTTCTTGCGCACTCTCTCTTTCTCTCTCTCTCTTCCTCTCTCTCTCTCTCTTCCTCTCTCTCTCTCTCTCTTCCTCTCCCTCCCTCTCTTTCTCCATCTCTCTGTAAATAAATATAAATAAAAGCGTGAACCAAAACGCAGAGCAATGTTAAAAAATGGCTTTTCCTACCTTCACCAGCGTGAAAGGTACACGAGGCAGGGAAAAATTATATTTTAAAATGAAGATTGAAGTAAATAAAAACAAAAGAAACACGAAAGGCGAACAGAAGTAAACAAGAAGAAAAACGAGAACATGAGAACGAGTCCTGAGAGACTTAAGCGTCAAGAAAGGTGAAACCTGCTTGGAGTAAAAAACCAGGAGTAGGTGGGTAAGGCGCCGAATGGGTGCCAAAGGGCCCCTTTCATCCTAAAAAACTCTCAAGACAACCACAGATGTTCTCGCTGAATGACAGGGCGTTGGTGAGCCATTAATATTTGATATCTTCACGCCCATTTTGGGGCAGAGATGCGCCGAGGTACCCGAATGTAATTTATGACTTTCTTTTCGGTAACGTTTTAGGACTTAAGCAACCTAACAAAAAAGTCAACAAAATATAGGATAAGGAGCGAGGACGAGGAGGACGAGGAGGAAGAAGGAGATTGTGGTATATAAAACTCAATGAAACGAAGTGTTTTTTAATTTCTATTCTGTCCCCCTTTCTTTTTCATTGTTATTTCCAACAAAAGCGTTTATTTATTTAAGATGCGTGGTACCATAAAAAAGTAGTTTACACTAACCGACACTGACAACGCCAACTCTACCTCGAAACAGCCACCAACCCACCCACCTTCTCCAAATCTAATGGATGGATTTTTTCGCCCTCACGGGTTGCATTTTTTTTATGTTTCTTCTCATTTTACGCGATTAAAAGCTACGCGAAGTACGACTCAAAACTGAACTGCATTCATTTGCAATCTTTTATTTTTCTCCTTTTGTTCAGCTTCACGTCAATCAAGTCAGCGGCTGTTTATTAAATGAGGTTGCTTCTTTCTGCATTCGTTTAGGAAAACAAGAATTCATCCGGAGATCATCAGATCGATAAAGAAATGAAAGGAGTCGCAGAATTAAAATTAATATTCATCTGAATGTTTTTTATTTAGCAATTCAATAGTTTTGCAGTTTGTTCGGTTGTTTTGTAAAAATTAGAAGAACACAATAGAGCAAAAAAATTAGTAACAAGAAAAAATTCCTTGAAGTCATTTTAATCAAGAAAATCAACATCAGAAACTTCTTCAAGTCCACTTCCTTAGTTCACGAAAAACGCAGAGACACAGACACAGCTGTGTGCGTGTGTGTGTGTGAATGTGTTTGTTTGGGTGTGTGTACTTCCCCGCTCTTTCTACTGCCCGACGCGGTTCAGTGGCTGTCTGATTAAAATTTCAGCACGATTCTCTGCTGTTGAATGTCCTCAAAAATAAACATTTTAACGGTGCAAAGAATTCCAACGACAACAACAACAATACAAACTAAACAGTAACAAACAAGGACGAAGAAAAGAGAAAAACAAACAAGTAAATTCTAAAAAGGGGAAACAATTTATAGCAAGGAATAAAGAACATGCTTAGAAATACAACATCAATTTCAAGTTTTCTGTGGTACAGATCGAGAAGAAAAAAGAAAGAAAGAAGAAATGGGCAGAGAGCGAGAGGGAGCAAGAAGTAAGAAAGAGTAGAAATAACTATTGAAATACTGGATAATGCATTCATGCAATTTCGCTGAAATTTATTCATGAGTTAGTGAAAAGAATTTGTTTTGAAATTAATCATATTTTACTGATACATACTTCATCATTAGCTGCTGACGTCCTGTGAAAATCCTTTGGAAGTTTTCAAGCGCAGTCTTCTGAAGAAACGTCGAACAAACGAAAATGAATTAAAAGCATCGTTTTCGATACGCTTCAAAATACCAGCAGAAGGAGAAGAAGCGGTGGCGGAGGAGGGGAAGCGAAGCATTCACGCCACCATCAACAGCGTCCTTTTGTTACTATTTTTATTTTAATTTTTTATCTTGCACTAGAAAAATAGGATCAGCTAACAGAGGCGAGCAGCTTTGGCAACATCTGCTGCCAGGCAACAGCCAACAGCCGTCGGCTATCATCGCCAACAAAAGTCAATCAGTTAAACAACAACTAATTGGATTTTATTAAGTAAAGCTTCAACTTTGGAAGCGCTTAACTGCTCTTATAGTAGAGAGAAAGAGAAGGAGAGAGTGAGAGGAAGAGAGAGAAAAATAGATGAATAAATATTGAAAAAGAGTCGAGTCAACAAGAAAATGTTTGTGTTGAAGCAAACTAAAGAATCTAAAGCTGCATTTTTTGTGCGCATTCAACTCCATTCATTCCTCTTTGTTCCGCTTAAATAAGCTGCTAAAGCTAATTTAATTAACAGCTATAAAATTGAGCGATACAACAAATTGAATTAGCGAATTCCACAGCAGCAACAACAAATTTTTTACCTTATTTATTTATTTCTTTGTTTTTTCTCTATTTTCTAAATAATCAGACGTTTTGGCTGCTTTTGTTGAGTCAAACAAAAAAAATTGTAGCGTTTTGTAGCCTTTGAACGGCTATTAATAATCCATTATTTGAAACTTCTGCTCGAACATGTTCACTTTTAACATGTAACGAGTTTTTGACATAAGCTGGGGTAAATATCACCTGGAATCCAGGGCTCCCCAAGGGGTTTATTAGTAGTTTTAGAGTAATAGACACCTATACAATAGCTAATCCGCCATCGGTGATCAAAGTTGTGCGCTTTAAATACTTACGTGATCAAAGGTACTATAAATTATAAAAAAGAATCAAGAATCAATTGCTTATTTTCGATGATGTTCGAAAAATTCGCAGTCCCTGATGTTGTCCATGTTAAATATCAAATTTTATTTACTTTTAAAAGTAAATTTTTAATGTATGTTTCTTATTTCTACTTCTCATGCGCGTAGTTAGTTTCAAGCGTTGAACATAATAATTAACAGTAATAATTAGTGTAATAATACAAGTATTTTATAAGGAATACAAAATTTATATTATAATCACCGTTATCATCATCATCTTTGAGCTTTAAAAACAGTAGCACACTTGTTTTATTTCCATGTCCTCATCCACTCCGTTTGCTGCTCATTAATTGGCAGAGACCATGCCAACTTGCCGCTAATAAACACACGCTGTCGTACACTTCTGTTTCCTTTCCCTTTCCCCCTCCCCTTCTGTTTCCTTTCCCTTTCCCCCTCCCCTTCCTCACTTTGCCTGTTTTTGTCCTTTTTTAGGATCCTTTTTGCACTGTTTTTATGCAATATTTTCTTTTGTCTCTCATTTAAAGTAGCTGCTAATATAAAAAAAATACATCTGATAATCGAGCTGAGTAATTTTATTTGTCTCTCTATCTCTCCGTTGCCCTCTTTCGCTCTCCTTCTGGCCCTCTCTTTGTTATTTTAATTCAAAAAACAGCAGGAACGAAAAGTTAACAGTTTGGCAAATGATAGAAGAAGAAAAAAATGACACGAATAAAAAGTGTAGAAAACCTAATGAGGTTAATAGAAAAAAATTATGTAGAAAGACAATGAGAAAGGGTGCGAGGGGGGAAATAAGATTGCTTTATAAATTAACATAGCGTTAAGCAAGCAGGGCGAATTGCTTAAATAAATTCCTTAACTGCATCGGCAACAGCATCTGCTGCAGCTACCATTAAAGAGAATAAAATATTGCAAAGAATTTTCTTCTAAATTATTTATCTAAATTCGTATCTTTATTTAGTGTTAATAGTCTATAAATTGATCATCATGATTTTTAAGATAAAATATTCTATTTAACCTCACATAAGTTTTTTTTTTTGTGGTCTCACATAACCAATTAAAAAAATGCTATATTTTAAACTTCAACTTGACAAATATTCATTATTATACCCTACACCTTAGGTTAAGGGTATATTCACTTTGTCACGAAATGTGTAACGCATGGAAATAGAGACGATAGGTATAGAAAAGTATATATAATCTTGATCAGCGTGATCAAACTTTACATAACAACTTCTTTTCTAATAAAACATTATTACAGCAAAACTGGGCGCGGTCTGCCCACTTTTACACTGCTTATACAGTATAGCTCACGAAAACAAGTTTATTACCACGGAAATAAAGCTTAAATTTGAACACAATAATAAAACTACTAAGCCAATTATTTTGTTTTGACAACGGGCAACGACCACGCCTACTATTTATACCCGTCTGTGATTAAATGTGATTATAAGATAGCTTTCCTTATAACCACATATTTCTTCTAGTTTTTAAGATATGACAATAAAATTTCAATATCGAGCGACATTATTATATTTCACGCAGAAAAACAAAGTAAAGGGTGTTCCAATAAGAGGTGTAATTTTGATATTCAAAGAAAAATGCCATTATGAGATAAATTATCGCATGTTTATTTCGTAATATAGAGGAAGGTATGCCGTTAATAATGAAAAACAACATCAGCCAAATGGCCACCACGACCACGCTTCCTCTTCATTTTGAAGGTCGTCGATAGAAGTAGATGAATACAGTCGATGTTTGAGCATGGGTTATTTTTATGAGTGTGCATAAAAACACAATTAAAAAACATGCACCGTCTATTAAGCAACCCCTCGAAATCAGAGGCGAACCCTAAATAAAAACACTTGCATTCTCAGAACCTGCATCATCATTACTCTGGCTGAATGTTGACGACGATCCTGATGAAGTACGTGATGATGATGATTATTCTCTGTACAACGTCTAACTTTCTGATGTTTGTGAGTCGTATACTAACTCCGTGAAATTTCTGTCTCTCATTTACTCACATGGACTGTTCATCTTCCTATCTATCATGTATCTGTTCATCTTCATCGCCTGTCTTTCGGCAAAGTTTCTTGGGCGAAACTTTTGTGCGAGTATCTGTTGCTAGTTGCTGTTGGCAACTTCTAGTTGCTAACTTGTGTTGCTATCTTCACATTGCGGCTTTGTTCAAGTTCTCTTCACAAACTCATTACAAACTTTAATGAAATCAAAATAGAATTCACCAAAACTTCAGCACAGTTTAACCGCACTCTGCACATCCTTCGTCGGTAGCGTGCTTTACGTCGGAGTTTTTAATTTTATAATGAATCAAATTTTTTTGTTAAACTTTAAAATATGCTGAGGAAGAGTTCCTGGCAAATATTAATTTCCACTTTTTGCTGGAACTTCATGGGTACAAGGAACATGAAAACCGCCTTTCTTTCCTTTTAATCTTCTCTTACTTTGCATGTTCGGCTGTCATTTGTTATCCTTTTTGTTCGTCGTTTTGTGCTAACTTTTGACTATAAACTCATTTAGACTCGTTAGAATTCATCAGCAACCCATCATCAAGCAATCAACCAGAAGAAAGGAAGGGAGCTGAAGAATAGAGAGAAGAAGGCGAAAAGAAGCATGTTTAAATCACTGTCAGTCTGTCTGTTTTCTTGTCTTTTGGAAATTATTTCCTCTCACTCGCTATCCTGCGACTCCTCTTCTTCTTTGTTTTTGATTTCCCTCTCAACAGCAATTACTTTCCATGTACATTATTTTCGCGTTATCCTTGAGTCGTTCTCCTTTGTACACATCGACATCAGATAATCTCTTTCTTTTCTCTTTAAACTTACCTGTTTAATTAATTTTTATTAATTATCTCTTTTTTTATTTATATAATTCTTTCATTAACGCCATCAGTGTGATCAGCAACATCATCGATGACGGCGTTGTGAAAGAGGGACAACTCATTAATGCACTAATTTGCATGCATATCCTTGTGCGGCATAATTAATACGCTTCTCCTCAGCTGGTCTCAGTTTCGGTTTCTCTCTTTCGACCCTTCAATCGTTCCTTCTTTCTACAGACACCGAACAGCGTGGAAGAGATCATCGAAATTTAATATTCTATGAGTTCTTAAGATATTAATGACATTTGCTTTCACAGCAGGTTATTAAAACGAAATTTCGATCTCAGTTTTCGTCGTGTTTTAAAATTAGAAAAATTTTTTTAGAAAATATGGTTATGGTTTTTGTGAATATTTTGTAAAAGTGTGTAAAATACTCAAATTTATATTGTTTAAAATTTTTATTGTTTTAAATTTGTTTTATTTTCAATTTGTTGTCTTAATTTTATGCTTAGTTTTTCTTTATTCATTATTTTCTGTTACGTTATTAAATGCAGTCATTATTTTTCTTTACGGATTGATTTTCACTTCATTACTGAATAGATTTCCTTTAACTCTATTTTTATTGTTCTCACTAGAATTCTGATTTAATTGTCATCTCCAAGGACGTTCCTTTGCTTCACTCGTTTCTGCTCCTTAAAAAATTAAAAATATGTATGTATCTAAAATGGAAGGCTACAAAAAAGTAATCATTACAAACATATCACAAGATGTTGCCAAGTTTCGTGTTGTGTATATTCATGTTTAAAACACCAGAACCGGAAGCGAGTGATGAAGAGAGGGAAGGAGGGAGTAACGCAGAGTAAATTTAGTCAATTCATATTCCAGCCCTCCCTCTGCGACCCATCTCACGAGTCTTAGAACGCAGTCGAGTGAGTGCACTCAGGTGCGGCTCCGAATACGAGTTGTAGTGACAAGTTCTATGATGGTCTCGACGGTGAGGCAGCTGCTTCAAATAGGATTCTGCTGTTGCTTCTCTTTTTTACGTTTTTTCCAGCTTGCGAAAGCTATGCATGAGCAACTTGGAATGAGCCAACTTAGAATGAGACTTCACCCTCGTCGTCTCCATTTTCATGCAACAAACTACAGCCGCAAAACACTATTTTTTCTTTTTTGAGCAGTCAGTCAGTCAGAGGCTTCAGTAGTTCATCGTGCCTTTGGTGTTCCACCCACCGGTGGTTGTTATTCGTTCTGCTTCTTCCTGTTATCCCGTTCATCTTCTCTCCGCCAGCTTTGATTTGAGTTATAATTTGAATA